>JAVJIF010011470.1:0-138310 GCA_038442645.1 Agave tequilana
TTATCCAGCTCCGCTGAAGAGCTTTCTTCTGACTTTGCCAAATGCTCCTTCCAGCTCCGTTGCAAGCTCGACGCGGCAGCTCCGCTGCGGTCTTTTATGGTCACCTTTGACCAATTAAATCTCCAGATGAGATCAAATCTATTCAAGATCAATCTAATTGAGATCAAATCTGAGATCAAATTTGGTAGTTGTTTACTATAATCTCATTACTCTCCTAAAACAAGTAAGAAGATCAGGGGAGATCCTTCAAATATTTGGAAGGAATCAATAGATCAGGAGATTGACGCTACCTGCTATTCCTAACTTCGCAGAAGTTGATTCTCTACCCTTGCAGCAAGGCTACTTTCTAGATTTAAACAATTCCCCAAAACAGGCGAGAAGGGAATTCCCAAGTGGAGGCAGTTTGAGAAGTAACAAGAGGGTTCTACCACCTTTTTGTTCTCCGATTCTCCAAACCAGGCGAGAAGGGAATCCCATCGATCGCATCGTCAAAGGGACAAAGTGGTCGCACGCTGACCAGACTCCTATCAGCATCTTCTCCAGAATCTCAGAGGAGATCTACTTGTAATCTTTTTGTGTTACTTGTAATTTAGCTCCTCGACCCTTTTTTTGTAAGTTTTCCTCTTTGCAAAATCAATGGACAAAGATAATCAAGGATAAATGTGCAAATATGTTGATAATAATGCAAAATTGAGATGCAATCAGCATGACACATTCTACACTGTTGAAGACTTGTCGCCACAACTTGCAAACCATGCTCCTAGCCCAAATAGGAGTGGTTGAGTGTTGCACTTAGAAGAAACTGGTACTGCAAGATGAACAGGTAAAAGAGATTGTCACAAGAGTCAAGGTTGAAGAAAATAAAATTAAGCCTATACTAGAGAAATCTACGCAATGCACACCAGAGTCATCTTCTCAACCAAGAAGAAAAGACACTCTGGCGACAGAGACTAAAAATCTCCTTCCAAGCCTCAGTCAGTTAGAGGGGGTGGAGCTTTAAGCCAGATGCATGCCAATAAACAGTACTCCTTCAAAGATGAGCATGTCGTCTCCTTGCACAAGTTACTTCACAAAAGTACCCAACTCAAGCTACCAGAGGCTTAACGCCCTGAGGACGTAGGTAAGAGATGACTCCAACTACTGCTTGTACCAAAGAATGCTGGGACATCCCATGAAGAGCTGCTACATCTTCAAAGACGTCCTCCAGGCTTTAATAAATATGGAAGAGGTCAAACTTTGTCCAGAGCAGAAAAAGTGACATCCACATTATGTCCCTTCAATTTGGCAAGGATTTCCATCAGTGCCAGCCAGAATGGTTCGCATCTTGAATGGGGAATTGAGAGTGATCAATACCGATCCACATCATAAGGAGGAGAAGGGTCTGGTCTCTGTCCCAACTCCTTAAGGAGAGGTAATGTGGGTTCACCTCGATCTCATCCAAAGCCATCAATGGACTCATGAACAAGAAGCCCGTAGGCAAAGGAAAAGCATCCTCTTGCAACATGGTGTGTGCTTCCTTGAGAGAAACTGAGACAAATGCCGCCTCTCTTACTAATTCAGAGGAGAAAGAAATTATTCTCGCTGCAGAACAAAGTGCTCTTCTTATGGCAAGAACTAGGTCTGGCTAGTAGTACTTGAAAAAGTATGATGAAGTGGTGCCTAGTTCATCAAGTCAACCAAGGAAGCAACCAAGCAATCTAGAAATCAATCCATAGAGAAACAAAAAGAGCTTCGCTATAATAAATCTCTTCTAAAAAATAATATGGAAGGACTATTAACTCTTTTTCGGTTTAATGTTTTGGCTCAGCTGGCCAACATCCCAGTTAGAATCACTTTTAGAGCTTCTATGACTCCCCAAGTTGACAAGGAAAGCTCTTAAAGAAGCATTAGTAGACTCAGAGGCTTTTATAGCCCAGATTCTTGCTAGGTGCGAGGAGGAAGATGAAATACGTTATCATCAGAGCTCTAATCTCCAATATGTTCACTCCGGATGATATAAGATTAAAGGAAAGCATGACAGACCTCTATACTACACAGGGTACATCAAATTATCTGAAGTGAGTCATATTCTGGTTGATTCAGGATCCACGTTGAGCATTATGCCCCGCAAGGTCATGCACACTTAGGAAGTCCCACTCATCGACTAAGCGCCACCCAAATTACCATCTATGGCTTCAACGCCAATGGTACGCGCCTGATGGGAAATATCAAGCTCAGATTCCAGATCGGGATTTGAAGTCTGAGATGATATGTTATATCATCAATGTTGACACATCCTACAACTTACTACTAGGACACCCATGTATTCACTGCAAATCCATCATCCCGTCCACCCTTCATCAAGTGATGAAATATACCGATGAAGAAGTAGTCAGAATGTTGATTGCTGAGAAATATCTATTCGAGAGGGTAGAGAATTATTTCACAGACTCTCTTCTCTACTAAGATTCTCTTGAGACTGCCGAGGATCCATCACCAGAGGATCCAGACTCTGGCAGTAAAGCCGATAATAAATGAGAGCCAGAAGGAGAATGTCTCTAGGAGATAAATACTTTTGTAACGAGTATTGATAAGCTTGATTTTAATAACACCTCCAATGATATAGGTGAGTGGTTTATCAATAAAGATTTAGATTTGGCTTACCTTTCTGTGTTAGCTTCTGGTTCTTTATTGTCATATATTAGTACTGATGTCGATTGTGATCCTCTATCTGCAATAGATGCCTTGACATCATTTCACACACCAATAAGGTCATCCTTTATGGTCCTTGAAAAGATTAGTGACATGCAAGGAGTCTTCTTTGAAGTCCCAGCCAAACACAGGTTAGATGTCAATTCTGTTTGGGAGAATCGAGTCTGAACCAGTGCCTCGTGAAAGTCTGAAAGACAATGTCGAGTTTCCACACTTGCCTCATTACGGGCCAAATGCACACCGTATAATGGAGAAATTGGGAACTGACTTGATCAAAAGGTCTGGCTTTAATTTTGGCAAAGGAAAGTGAACACTGCTTTGATCTTTCATCCCAGCAAGCGTTTGAAAAAAAATTAAGTAATACCTTACGCATTCACCTGTTCTTGCAGCTCCAATATTTGAGAAATCTTTTCCGATATATGTTAGAGCTATAGATCACTCTTTGGGAGCTTTACTAGCCCAGAATAATGATCAAGGATAAGAGCAAGCAATCTACTACTTGAGCAGGACTATGATCGGAGCTGAACATCGTTACAACCCAGTCGAAAAAGAGTATTTGGCTTTAGTCTTGCCATACAAAAGATGCGACACTATCTTGCGGGCTAGCTTATTCATGTCATCTCCAAAGTCAATCCTTTGAAATTACTTATGACAAAATCATCATCACTAAATAGTCGATTGGTGAAGTGGGCTATATTGCCCCCGCAATACGAGATGTGATTTATGCCACAAAAAGCTATGAAGGCACAAGCAATGACAGATTTCATGGCTGGACATCCATATTCAAGATCAACCAAACTTTATGAAGATTTCTCGGACGGGATTGCTGAAGCTTGCATGACCCAGATATCTTTCGAAGAACAAGTATGGCAACTATCCTTTGATGGCGCATCAAGAATGGGTCCTAAAGAAATATTGTAGCAGGAGTAGGCGCAGTGCTTGTATCTCCCCAAAACTATGTAATTGCTCGTGCATTTTCGCTAGCTGAGCCATGTTCCAATAATATTGTAGAATACAATGCTCTGTTGATTGGAAGCAATTTGCAGAAGAGATTGGTGTCAAGCATCTCAAAGCATACGATGATTCAAAACTCATCATGAATCAGGTTCGCGGAGGGTACGAAGTTCGATATGAAGACTGGTACCCTATCACAACGTAACCATCAATAGAGCTGAGAAGTTTAGATGCTCCACATAAACTAATATCTTGCCAATAGAATGCACATGCAGATGTATTGGCGTCCTTACTTCTTAATTGGCTCTTCCAGCTGGAGCGACAGAGAAAGTACTCGTACATAGACGTGACTTATACTACCCAAACGTCCTTGAAGACACTGAAACCCTGGAAGGAGATCTTCAAGTTGAAGAGGTGAGACTTCAGCGGGTCCAGAAATCAAAGATTGGTGATTCTTATTCATCGACTATGTCTTATATGACATACTGCCCGATGATCCTATGAGGTAGCTACCATCAGAAGGAAAACTCCTCGATTCTATTACAATGCGATCACATAAATCTTATATCACCAATTGTATGATAGAATCCTGCTCCGCTACCTTTCACACAAAGAGGCACATAAAGCACTCAGGGAAGATGACAACAGAATGTGCAGAACTCATCAACCCAGACATAAACTTGGGGACTGATTCTAAAGACTTGGCTATTATTGGCCGAAGAAGATTTCTGACGCCATCACCTACATCAGGCGATGTCATGCTTGTCAAATCCATGGTGACTTCATACGCCAGGCGCTTGGATGTCTTCATCCAATGTTCTTCATTGCCATTCGAGATGTAGGGGCATGGATATCATCAGACCTATCAGCCCACCAACCTCTAAAGGACATAGATTTATATTAGCTATAACTGATTACTTCTGAAATGGGTAGTAGTTTTTCATCTGGAGGAAGAGAAGACTGCATGCTATTTAAAAATCACCAAGGAAAAGCCACAAACATGGGCCTCATTCAAATGCGGGGGTCACACTTCAACTTAAATGCGTATTTTAAGGCAAACACAAGAGTGGTGTTTCAACTTAGATGCAGACTTTATCAAGTGGGAGAAGTGAAGATTGAATTCAACACTAAACTCGACAATTGCGTTAATCATCAGAACGCAAACCTGAGTAGCTTCATGTTCTAACTCAAATACAGATCTGAGAAACTTCGCATCTTCAAAGCCAACATGCGAGCCTGATTAGTTCGCATTCCAACTCAAATGCGGGTCTGAGTAACCTTGCGTCTTCAAAGTCAACACATGAGCCTGAGTGGCAATGCGTTTCAACTTCAATGTGAGCTTGAGTAGCATGGCGTTTCAACTTCAACATAAGCCTGTAAGCTTCGCGTTTCAACACAAATGCGACCCTGTGAAGCCTGTGAGCTTCGCATCTGACAACAAAGTAAGGTACGCGTCCAACGCGAGATCCGCATTTCTGTTACAACTTACTCCCATTACTGGGTTAATTAACACCCACATAATATAAGGAGTTAATGCCCATTATGGAAAGATTCTAAGGGACAATTATACCCCTGAAACCCTTATAAATAGCTATTGCAAGGGGAAGATTTTCTGAACTAAGAGGAAGCAAATTTACTCACCTAAATGTTTAGAACTTTTGAACATTAAAGAGAGAGAAAGAGAATTCGCTGCATTCAAGCGAAGTTATTTCAATCTCTTCGAAAGCATCCTTAAGTTGATGTAAGAGAAGATTTTCGTTCGGCTAGTCAATGGAGAACAAGATTCACTCTCTACCGCCACACAAAAACTCAACCTTAAAAATGAGAGATCTAGATATTCTCCTTTTTTGTAATCGGATTGAATCCCTTGTAATTTTCTTCCATTCAAAGAAATTTACTTCAAAGTTTTCCGATGAAACAAAAACGTCTGAGGTAATTAAATTTGCCAAACATCTCATAATATACCACTTCGATAGACCTCGACGGGTTGTCCATGACAACGGAACCAAATTCGTCAATTAAACATTTAAAAAAAATTTCAACAAATTTTGATTCAAAGTGTATCCTCGACTCCATACTATCCAGCCGCTAATGATCTTGCAGAAGCCTTCAACAAGACTATTGGAGAACTTCTCTCAAGAAGTTCATCTAAAAAATTCAACGCAGCTAGGACGAGAAGTTAAGTGAATGTCCTTGAGCTTACCGTACAACGGTGAGAATCCTGGTAAAGGCTACACCATTTTTCTTAGTATACGAATGAGAAATTATACTCTCACTGGAAATCAGATTCCATCTCTACGTATTGCCTTGGTGACTGATTAGTCTCTAAAATTGCATATTTTATATCAAATCTTCACATTTATTCAATATTAAATTTTATTAATAATTCCTCTCTTGTATGTTTCTAGGTTCATGACATGATAAGAAGAAGAAACCCAAAAATCCCATTTATTTGGTGATTTTTATAGCCTAAATATAGCCATTGACTTTGGGAAGTCTATCTGTCAAATCGGAGAGCAGATTCAGATAAAACGACAGGAGGTACAAGAAGTGATGTGCAACAGGAGGCTGAACACCCTGGCGCGGTGCGTGCGACCCCAGAAAGGCCGCGAAAACATGATAAAAACCATGTTTTCTCGGCCTTCTGGTGGGGCCACGTGTCAAGTTTCGACTCGTGGCCCTGTTATGCTTCCCTGGTGCCCCCTTAGCCTATAAATACCCCAGGTTTTTCAGAACAGAAAGGAGGAGAGTTTTTAGGTAGTTTTTAGGGTAGTTTCCTCTCTTAAGTGTAGATTAGTTGTTGTTCTTCTTCTTTTATTTTTTTTCTTGTAGATCATGTAATAGGGAAGAGAGTGATGCATAGGATGAAAGTTAAAGTGCTTGTAATAGAGGGTGACACTCTATAAAAGGTTCTCTCTTTATCTCTACTTATTTTCTTCTCACTAACTCTTTACATGTTTAGCTAACTTTTCTCTCATGGTAACTAACTACTAACCACTAACTTGCTAATTCCTTACTTGATAATCAACATGAATCTAATGTTGGCCCAAAGGCCACTAGCCCTGGTTTCGATGATAACAAAGCATAAGTAGTTATATTTTAACAATCTTATTTAGCAAAATTTCAGGTTAACTCTTTGTTGCATTTCGGCTCCATCACAAGACTCACACATCTGGAAGCCAAGAAGATGTAGATCCCAGAGCCTAAGCACATAGACGAGCTCAAGGATCAAGATTGCAAGAGAAGACTATATCAAGATTTGTATTTTTGCTTTTTTCATTTTAGATAGAATTTATAATCGTCTGTTAAAACTAAGATGATATAGGTTGATGGCTCTTTGGGATTAACATACACACATCTTTCATATTGCTAAAATGTTTTGAAAAGAGTTCAAGACTATTCTCTTTGTCATTTTCAAGATCGAGTTTCAGAAAAATGAGTTTCAGAAAAACTGGTTTTCGGTTTAGAAAAGTGTTTTTACAAAATATAGTTCTAACTTTATTTTGTGTTGATCCATAATCACGCAACTGGTTCTATCAAGTCCCTAGATCTCTATTTTGTGTTAAAGATCAAAGTTTATTTTGTTGGAAAAGATTGGTTTTAAATAGATCTCCATAACAAGCTTTTGGCCCAAGGTCGGTCGACTGACCAGTCGACTGTAAGCGGAGCAGAATTGCTCTATAGGTCGACCGATATGCACTAAAGTGCATTGTGTGTACTTCGGTCAATCGTGCGGTCGACCGACTGTAAGAGCTTAGCTGTCGGTTTGGTCTGGTCGACTGATAGAGTGCTTTTCTCTCTAGTTGGGAATGATTAACCGGTCGAATGCTATGCCAATGATCAAAAATCTGACCGTTGGCGGTCGACCAGTCAACCGACAGAAGGATTTTCTTCTGATTTATCCCAACGGCTATATTTTAGTTTATCTTTTTCTAGGTCTTTTCCAACGACTCTTTTCGGTTTTCTCCTCATGTTTTTATCCCCTAAAAATAGTGGGACTGTATAAAAATCCTAAAACAAGCTTGAAGAAGTTTGAATAAGGTTTTATTAGTTTACAAGAAGATTTAATCAAGTTTTAATCTTTTCTTAAAAAATTTTATTTTGAGCCAAAATTTCACATTCTTGATTTTTAGCTTGAGACTTCTTTCTACATCTTTTCAAGTTATTTTCACTAAAGAATCTCAAAGAGTTTCACCTCCTCATTTTGGTTATAGGATTGTGCTTGTGAGCCTTTTATGATCAAGTGAAGATCACCAATTTCTTTCTATTGTGAAGTTTTAAAGGTTGTTGGCCTCAAGTGAGCTAGTGAGCTCCATTGTTTGTGTTGCGGCACCGCGAGAGATGACTTATGAGTCCATTGAGTTCTAGTGAGAGAACTTGTAATGTTTGATGATCTGGTGGATCAGTCATAATGAAAAATTTTCATAGTGTTGAAGGCGGGGACGTAGGGCAGTGAATCGAACCTCGGAACATATCATCGTGTTTGCAATTGGTTACTCTCTCTCTCTTCACTCTACTCTCTCTTTACTTACTTGCACACTTATATTGTTTACTTATTTGCAAGTATTTCTTATGTTGTGATTGGTATTTGCTAGGTTGCTAGCAAGTTAATTTTATTACGCATTATTTGCCATTTAGTATAGCAAACACCTATTCATCCCCCCTCTAGGTGATTTACAATTGGTATCAGAGCCTAACCCTAGTTTTAGCTTAACCACCTTAGGGAGATCCTTTCATTTGGTTATATTCATTTGTTGTATTTTTATTTGTTTGTGCACTTATACTTGTTTTCATGGCATCACACGACTTCTCTAGCATCAAGTCCCCACCCAAATTTGATGGGTTGTACTTTCCCATTTAGAAGGTCAAGATGAACCTCTTTCTCAAGTCTCTAAGGGTTAGAGTCGCTAAGGCCATAACCAAAGAATTCATTGAATCTCACGGTGATGAGGATATATAGTTCGAAGCAACCGCTAATGACTATAAGGCCAATACTAAAGCCCAATATGTACTTACATAAGCATTAAATGATGATGATCTTTCTCGTGTAATTAATTGCAAATTCGCTTATGTGGTTTGGAATGATCTAATCATTACTCATGAGGAGATAACACAAGTCAAGAGATCTAAAGTTAACTTGCTTCGTTCTCAATATGAGAATTTTTATATGCTTGAAATGAATGTATAGATGAGATGATTACTCAGTTCACCAAGATTACTAATGGTTTATCTTTTTTAAGTGATACCATTGACAATGATCAAAAGATTCAGAAGGTCATTAGAGCTCTCCCCAAAACTTGAAAAGTCAAGACGATAACCCTTAAGAATCTCAACGATAGAGGGGAGATGGACATCTTCGGCTTCATTAGAAATCTTTAAACCCATGAGATGAAAATGAAGGTGAGAGAAGACAGGGAGATACAAAAGAAGAAAGCAATTGCTTTCAAAGTTACTCCCTCCACCATCGACAAAGAAGATTCAACCGAAGATGGAAACGAAGACTTTGCCATGCTCATTAGGAGAGTGGGCAAAATATTTTATAAGAAGGAAGACAAAGCAACTTTCGAAGAGGAAGACCTCAAGGAAGATTTGAAAAGAGGAAGGAGAAGACGGGTCCTTGTTTTCATTGCAAGAAGACGGGCCATCTAACTTGGATTTCTCCTCACTTCAAGCCACCACCTCCAAGAACGTGCATAAGAAGAAGAAAGCGATGGTAGCCACTTGGGATGACACAGAAACAGATTCCGAAGAGGAGATTGATGACGCACACGTTTGTTTCATGGCAAATGGAAAGGAGACTTCCATGATAAATCTCAAAACCTTTTTAGAAGATGATGATTTAACTATGGATAAACTTGCACAATTTTTTGAAGAATTACAAAATAGATATGAAATTTCTCTTGCATAAAATAAAAAATTGAAAAAGAAAAATGACCTTTAAAGAATAAGTTAGAAATTGTTTTTAAAGAGAAAAAGGACTTATCTATTTCTTTTGAGAAAATGAAAAAGGATTTTGATAAATACAAACTTATTTGTAAGGGTAAAAGGCCTAATATTGCTTTTAACAAAAATGAATTTTTGGATATCCAAAATCGTATTGATGTTTTGGATGCCACTTTGAAAAGTGTGCATTTGACATAAACAAATTTGCTTCTATATTTCCAAAGGGAAAAACTCAAAGAAAATATAAACCTCATTCATCTCACACACATCATGAAAACATGCACAACATGCACATACACATTAACATAAGCATGCTTTCATGTATGACAAAGTGTACACATGTGCGCATTGCGGCCGCAAAGGCCATTTAGTAAAATTTTGTTATGCTAAATTAAACATGTTGAATAAAAAATTTTGGGTTCGAGAAAGTACTAACCTTATAGGACCCAAAAAAATTTGGGTACCAAAGAATACACCCAACTTGATTGATGCAGGTGTGTCGTCCTCCTCCAAGACATAGGGGGAGATGGTGCCTTGGTGGTGGATACATCGAAGTTTGAAGGCTCAACCATCATATTGCATCACTATCAAGAAGCACCTATTTTGGAGATTGCCTATGGTTTGGTAACTTCTCCATTTAAAAATTTCATTTCTAGCTAGATCTATATATGCATAGAAATAGCTAGCTTTTCTTTTATGTTAATACGCTTTAGTTATGAATACATAATTTTTGTTGTTTTTATGGCGAGCTTAGATTCGAGCTAGTCCGTTTATATTGCTTTTGTTCTTTATTAGCCCACGAATTGCTTGCCCATGTTTGTAGTATTTTTTCATGCTCACTTGGTTAATAGATATCTTTGCATGTATGTGTATATAGATTAATTTATTTGCTTATATACTTGTATATATACTTTGTTTGTGTATCGATCTTATGGTTGGGTATCATATTTAAACCATATTTAAGCAATAAATCAAGATAGCAATTGCGCGCCTCAACTCTTATCTAGAGGAATGACGAGGAGAAGTTCAGTACAGGTATTCAGCTTCAATATCTTATTTTTTAATTGCTTGACATATGATTTAAATTGTTGAAAAATATATTATTTTAATATAATAAAAAAATTGTTTTGATATCATTTTTTGTGTTTTTCATGCTTATAAGATTTTTGCTGTTATTTCTCTGTTTTATGTATAAAAATGTCCAAGTTAAAATATTTTTCAAAAGCCCTTAATATATATTTCTTAAAACTGATTTTTGGGTAATTTCGGTCGACCGACCGGTTGACCGCGTTAACCTGGAATAGGTTCGGTCGACCGGGCGGTCGACCGAGGGAACCTGTAATACAAAAAAAAATTTGGCCTAAGCCGATCGACAGACTAAAATGGAGATGCTCTCGGTTAAGCCTTGGTCGACCGGGCAGTTGACCGTGAGTCGGGTCTGCTGATTTTTCTTCCCATTTTAAAAAACCGAAAAATCTCTCTCTCTCTCTCTCTCTCTCTCTCTCTCTCTCTCTCTCATCTCCACCGAATCCCTCTTCTTCTCCTCCCAAATTCTCTTCCTCCAATCTCTCCCAAATCCCTTCCAATCTCAAATTAATCCCTAAAATTTGTTGGATCTCTCCTTAAAACTTCAGATTTACTTGTTTTCAAGGAGATATTTTTAGGTTATTTAAGGTATAATCTCTAATCTTCTAAAATCTTCTTTATTTCATAATTTTTTTTTTCTAGAAATCTTTCTTAAATTCGTGTCAAACTCTGTTTGTCATCTACCTACCTTCACCATGTCAAAGAGGCTTACATTTGAGAAGGGTAAACAACCCGAATCCTCATCTAACCCCTTTGTTTCCCAGAATGCATCTCATAGATTTTCTATAATTTATAATAAGCATGTAATTTCTGGTAGAACTATTGTGTTTACTGATTTTGAGCACTCAAATCTAGCAAATATTTTGAACACAAGCTCTCTTGAATACCTAGTCACCATTAAGAAACACGTCTACCCTGAATTTGTGCATTATTTCTACTGAAATTTGACATTTCAAAATAATCATATCAGATCTAGGGTTTTGGGCAAGGACATTAACATTTTTTAGATCAATTTGCCCATCTTCTACCTCTCTCTGTGAGGGTGTAGATATCTATAATATTGATATGCATGATTTTGAATATCCTGACAGTGAATATTCCCTCAACGCATCTCTCTTACTTCACGATGATGATAAGCTGGCCTTAGTTAGGAACGAGGAGGAAAAGTATTACATGCTCACCGCCCAGGTCCTAACTAAGATAGTGGTCTATATCTCCTGTCAAATTCAGGAGAATATAGTCATGCTCGAGATTCTGCTCCCCTCTTGATCTATTGCCTTTTGAAAGGCATTAGAGTTAATATTCCTAAGCTCATCATAATTTCATGGCTTCTGAGAACCTCCTGATCCCAAACTGGCACTTACCATTTGGGATGCTCATTACCCGACTCCTCAAACAATTAAAATTTTATCTTTCTGCTGAACGGTCCACCGAACCATCTATTGACATCAACAATACTCTCCTAGAGAGAATGCGTGCTAGGGAGCGTTCTCCTGCTCCTCAGCCCCCTTCTATCATTCTTGTTGTTTCTCCTGGATCCTTTTCAGCCTTCTCAGCCTTATTTCACCCATACAGAACTCTCTCTGCTCAGCTTCGTGAACATGATCTGAAGATGACTGCAAATTTTGAAATGGAGCACATAGTTCAGAACGACCTATAATATATCTGTTCATTCATTTGCTATCTTCAAACATACGTTGACGAGAACTATAGTAGGAATATTTGGCCTGTTCCTCTTCCGAGAGGCTACGTACAGCCTCTTCCAAGAGGCCACGTACAACCTCTTCCTACACCGGGTCCTCTGTTTGACACCTGGGTACCTCCTTCGGCTTCTTCCGAGGCACCAGCTCCTCCTGAAGATCCAAACTTTCAGAAAGACTGACCCTTTTGTGCTGATGACAAAAATGGGAGAGAGATTTTGTAGTGTTATCTAGGAGTTTCTTATTTTCATGTCTTTATTTATGTACTTTTTTATGTGGACATGTAGTATTTGGTGTTGGAACATGTGTTTTTATGTTGTAGTACTTATTTTATAATTTGAAACTTGTTTTGAGGTTGGCATGAGCTTTTGTGTAGACAAATTTCTTTTATGATATCACTATTATCTTTGAAAAGTTATGTATCTCTTTTTATTATTGATATTTGATATATATCTTATGTGTGTGGTATGTGGTGTGTTTGTGTTCGTAAGTATCCTATGTAAACCAACCATTACCACTTGCTTTAGAGGTTAGAGGTTATTGCTTATTTGGAGGAAACTGTTTGTGCATACACCTTTGTAATTTTGTATTATTGGTATGCATAGAAAGGTTACATAAAGCTTAATTGATATATCTTATTCATATATATATATATTTTTTATGCATCTTACCTATATGTCACATTTGATATATGCATGTGTTTAGGGGAGCTTCGCTTGAAGTCTCTTCCCAAAATTATTAGTGATAACTCCATGTGTTTTGTCATCATCAAAGCCCTAGTTTTGATGATAACAAAACATAAGTAGTCATGTTTTTAACAATCTTGTTTAGCAAAATTTCAAGTTAACTCTTTGTTGCATTTTAGCTCCATCACAAGCTCACACGTCTGGAAGCCAAGAAGATGTAGATCCCAGAGCCTAAGCACATAGACGAGCTCAAGGGTCAAGATTTCAAGAGAAGACTATATCAAGATTTATATTTTACTTTTTACATTTTAGATAGAATTTATTTCTAGTTATTTGTTAAAATCAAGATGATATAGGTTGATAGCTCTTTTGGGATTGACATACACACATCTTTCATATTCCTAAAGTGTTTTAAAACAAGTTCAAGACTATTCTCTTTTTCATTTTCAAATCGAGTTTCAGAAAAACGAGTTTCGAAAAAATCAGTTTTCGATTTAGAAAAGTGTTTTTACAAAATATACTTCGAACTTTGTTTTGTCTTGATTCATGGTCACACACTGGTTCTATCAAGTCCCTAGAACTCTATTTTGTGTTTGAAGATTAAAGTTTATTTTGTCAGAAAAAGATTAGTTTCAAAAAGATCTCTATAACAAGTTTTTGGTCCAAGGTCGGTCGACCAACCGGTCGACCGTAGGCAGAGTAAAATTGCTCTGACGGTCGACTGAGCGGTCGACTGACATGCACCAAAGTACATTGTGTGCACTTCGGTCAACCCTGCGGTCGACCGACTGCAAGAGCTTTGCTCTCGGTTTGGTCCGGTCGACCAACAGAGAGCTTTGCTCTCTGGTGGGAAAAACGGTCGACTGACCGGTCGACCGCTATCCCCAACTGTCGGAAGTCTGACCTATAGCGGTCGATCGACAGAAAGATTTCCTTCTGATTTTTTTCCAACGGTTATATTTCTGTTTGTCTTTTTCGGGTCTTTCTCAATGGCTCTTTTGGGTTTTCTTCTCATGTCTTCGTCCTCTATAAATAGTGAGACTGTAGAAAAACCCAAATAAGCTTGAAGAAGTTTGAACAAGTTTTTATTAGTTTACAAGAAGATTTAATCAAGTTTTAGTCTTTTTCTTAAAAGATTTTCTTTTGAGCCAAAATTTCACATTCTTGATTTTTAGCTTGAGCCTTCCCTCTGCATCTTTACAAGCTATTTCTAGTACACAATCTCAAAAGTTTTACCTCCTCATCTTGGTTATAGGATTGTGCTTGTGAGTCTTTTGTGATCAAGTGAAGATCACCAATTTCCTTCTATTGTGAAGTTGTTTAGGGTTGGCCTCAGGTGAGCTAGTGAGCTCAATTGTTTGTGTTACGGCACCGCTAGAGACGACTTGTGAGTCTATTGAGTTCTAGTGAGAGAACTTGTAATATTTGATGATCTAGTGAGATCAGTCATAGTGAAAAAATTTCATAGTGTTGAAGGCGAGGACGTAGAGCAGTGGCTCGAACCTCAGAACATATCATCGTGTTTGCGATTGCTTACTCTTTCTCTCTTCACTCTACTCTCTCTTTACTTACTTGCACACTTATATTGTTTATTTATTTACATATATTTCTTGTGTCGTGATTGATATTTGCTAGGTTGCTAGCAAGTTAATTTTAATTCCGCATTATTTTCCATTTAGTATAGCCATCACCTATTCACCCCCTCTAGGTGATTTACATCTAATAGCCTTTAGTGGCCTTGCTCTTTCAAGAGCCATTGATGGCTCATGATAATGAATTCTAACACTGTAACATCTAACTCTCAAACAAGCTAACATTACTTTATTCTATATTTGCTCTAGTTAGTTATGATGGTTTAAGTGTACCTTGCTCTTGTTTGTTGAGTTTGGATATGATGAGTGATCTTATGCGTCATGCTTTGTAAAGTTCTTGAAGCCAAGAACTAGTGATGGCCAATGATACATGTGAAGCAACTATCACTAAGAGGTTAGCATGTTAGTGGAGCGATTAGTAGTTAGTAACCATGAGTTTTCTTGTATCCCTTTTTATCTTTTCTTGCTATTTACTTTAAAAACCACAAAAACACAATCCCTCTTCTATGTTTTCATTTCTTTGTTTCCACCATATTCTTCTCTTTTCATTCTTTGTGTTTTTTCTTTTGATTCTTTCAAACATTGAAGAACACTTAAGATATACGTGAACAGGCCGGTAAAGCTTCTATCGCTTCCTGTGCTTATGGATTCGACCCGTTTAGCCTCTATGCTATAACGGAAGTATCGAGGAAGCCAAAACACACACATATACATTAATTTTTGATTTCAAAATGATACTTTTCGTCCATGGTTTCACCCCAATTAGTGATAAAGATGACGAATGAGGAGAAACATCGGCTGCGACTCCGAGAGTTAGAAGGTTTAGATAATAAACGTCTATGAGCTCAACAATAAATCAAGCTCTATCAAGCTCGAATCTCTAGAGCCTACAACAAGAAAGTCAAAGAATGACTCTTCGAGAAAGGAGACCTTGTCTTATCTATTAGACGACCCATGGTCATGACACACAAGACAAAAAAAAAAATTCAACCCAAATAGGAAAGATTGTTTGTAGTATAGACAGTCCACTCAAATGGATCTTATCATCTCTCCAAATGGTGATACACTTTTGATGTCGATCAATTGTAAATACTTAAAAAGTACTATCCTTAATCAGGTTGATTGATCACTAATATTACACATTCATTGTCACATTCTTTTATTTTATCTTAAATAAGCTCTGCTATTTAATTATTTTTACCATTTAAATTGTAGAAGCCTTTATTAAAGGAGAGGGAAGAGAAACCTATGTTATTGCATCTCAAGGCTACTATTAATTCTGGTCCAAAGCCATTTAGATTTTATAATTACTGGATGGAGTGTGATGGATTTTCATCTCTTTTACAGAGTTCATGGAGCAATCAGTATTCTGAGTATCCTTTATATAATTGATTTGCAAATTAAAGGCATTAAAAGGAGCACTTAAAAGTAAGAGTATAGAATGTCAAGTCCATTCTCCACGACAGAAAATTGATAGTGTACGAGCCACAATATCATCGGTGCAACAGCAAATTCATCTTACTCCTATGGATGTTCAATTGCAGGAAGAAGAAAGGAAACTAAACGAGCCCTAAAGCCCACAAAAATTCAGATTAAATCAAAATCAAAGATTAGGGTAAATGTTCAGCTGAAGATCAGAGCAAATTAGAGAGATAACACTAAATGAAAACTGGTTAAATTTGAATTTTTATAAATCCATTTCGATTAACTGAAGATCAACACTGATATCGTCAAATCTAGAGCTCAAATCGAGAAAGCAGTTGTATAAATGGACAAAACACATCATCAGGGATCTTCGCTCCCTAAATGTGGCCATCTGGCCATATCCAAGTCATGGATCCGTGGCAAAAGCCATGGATCCATGGCAGTTTAGTGAGATATAGGAGATTGTTTGCTCCCTCTATCTTTAGATGCTCCCCTTCGTTGCATCTTTGCTATAAATATCTGTAAATTTTGAGGCTACAGGAAACGATTGAGCAGAGAGTATAGGCTAGGTTGTTCATTAGTTTATAACTTAGAAATTTTATTTTTTTAATGTAATTTTTCATTTTATTTATGTAATTGAGACCAGAGAGAAGTTTCATGTTAGAAAAAGAAAAAGGTTGTATTGAAGTGACGCCGGTGTAAAATTCATCCTTTTTTCCATTGTTACTCTATTTCAAATCGAATGTTACATTTTATGTTCTTCTTCTTCTCTCCAGTTTTGATGATAATCCAAATGAAACTTAAAGCATCAACCTACCTTCCCATTGCGAGTGCCCTTGATGGCTTATGGTGATGGATAGCCGTTTTTATTTTATTTTTCTGCTTGCATTTGAATTCATAGTTTAAGTCTGAGAACGGGAATGATCCTATTTGCCATGCTTTGCTTGCCTTCAAGATAAGGTAAGTCTTTGCCCAGGATTCAAGGTAAATCATCAACTAAAAGAGGTAAGTTTGTCATTTTAGGGTTTTTCTTCTTTTCTTTTAATCCTTTAGTATAGATCACCACCAATCACCAACTCTCTTTTATTTACCTTTTTTTATTTCTTTGCATTAACTTATTTTCCATTTTCCAAAGTCATCATCTTCCCGAATCTATCACTTTCACTACATAACTTTTCCTTTTTTCTTTCTAAAGAATAAAGAAGACTTTTAACTATTTCAAGTAAACTAAAAGAGAACTTACAACACGCTTTCATCGCAAGTCTCTCCTTGTGGATCACGACCCTATAGCCACTTGCTATCATGGTAGAATTAAGTACCTTGCAGTTTTTATTGTTAAATTCTAAAATTCTTTAGTTTTCTGTGCAGGTAAAACCGTAATCACAGGTTAAACACCACACCTCTGATCAAAGAAGTACTATCTAGGATCATGTTAATATTACACCTCTGATCACCTAATCACTAACTATCTCTTCATGGAACCTTCTTCCCCAAGCACGATCAACTCTAACCCTCTCTGATTAGTTGGATGGATTAGGGTTTGGGATCCAAGTTGTTTGGGAGAGTGCCAAAGAAGAGTTTATTTCTTCAAAAGGATTGCACGGTCACCTGCTGACATTGAGCCAAACAAATGTGGAGAGACAATGATGCATTATGTCAACAGTGAAGAAGTGATGAAGGCAAACGATCATTTTTAGCTTTGTCACTATTCTCACTGCCGATATCGAGCCGATTGAACCTTGGGAGACAATGATGCATGAGGTCAACATTGAAGAAATAATAAAGGCAAACTATCAATTTTAGCCTTGTCATTCTTCTCTAATATACAGACCTGCATCCATCTTCAATTTAGAAGAATATGTTATATTTTGAAGTCAAGTATGTCTAGGTAACATTTTAAGAACTTTTCTTCTAGATTGCTTGTGTTGATTCAGAAGATGGCTTTTATAGTTGGCTTTTCCATATGTAATGATGGCATGTCTCCAACCGCCTCCTTCCCCTGTTCGATGGATCAAAACTCACCTCCATGGCTCATTTGTCCAAACATTCAGATAAACCGATTAACAGGTTTATCTGATGATTTATCAAGTCAAACTCATTGAAGAAGGGTCATGACGCATCTTTGCAGAACTTTTTCCAGTGTTTTCACATTTATATCAGAGTGTGACAATTGATCATTGATTAAAGAAAATCGCACGAGGAATGATAATCTTTCCCATAGACTTCTTAATGTCACGAGTCTCTATTCTTCCTTTTGATCCCCAGCAATTAAGAAGGAGATTAACTCTTGATGCCCATCAATAGTAGCCTCTTGAAGAAATATTGCTCATAATGGCAACCGTCCTATGACTGCCATGTTCAACAGCTACCTCTAGATAGTCGAGACCAATTCGTGGGAAGTACATCATGTTCTACTCCAGGAAAAAGGTTACTTAAATTAACATGTCAATCCAACACCTTTAATGGCTAAGAATAGAGGAAAATATTGACTTTTAAGCCCAACAAAAATTCTCGATAACTTATCTTGCTGAGAGGAATAGCATGGCTAGCTCAATTCAAATGGTAGTTGATAAATGTAAACCAGCCGAGGGTTTGCTAAAAATCTTAAGGGATTCATTCCCACTTATTCCCACCAAAATCCTCTGCCAATTTCCTTCCATGGAATGGTAGGTTTACAAAATAATTCCCTATTATGTTAACAATATACTTCTGACAATCAGACTTCAATATCCCCAATGGATAAAATTTTTACTTGTCAATTTTCTTCAAGAGAGTGACAGGTCCACCAACTTGCTCAAATCATAAAACCAACCCCGGTCAAGTTAACATTACACCTCTGATCAAACTTACTTAAATTGCAAAATCAACTTCAGCCAAGTTAACATTATACCTTGTTTGGGTCAGAAAAGTTTGGTCAATGTAAAGTTTCTTTGAGTGGCTGAAAAGTTACAGTGGAACGATTTCGATTACAAAAGAAGGAAAAAGATATGATTCTTCCATTTATTTAAGATTGTGTTCTCCGTATGACGATGGAGATTGATTCTTTTTGATTGACTGAATGTCAAGCTTCTCTTTAGGATGCTCTCAAAAATCAATCAGAAGGGAGCTCTATTTTTAACACACTAAGTGTTTAGAGCCCATTGGTTACTCCTTCTCTCCTTCTCCCTCTCTCTCTCTCTCTCTCTCCCCCCCCTCTCTCTCCAGAAAGTAAGAAGAAAACAAGAAGTCTTTAGCTTAAGAATTCTCAGCTCTCAAATCTCCAAAGTCTTCTCTTTTCTCCTCTTCTCTGCTCCTTTTTATAGCACCTCAGGCTATTTGTAGGGAGTCATAGGGGTATTATTGTTTCCTAAAATCCCTCCATTATGGGGATCAGCTCCCTATTACGTAGGGAGCTAATTGACCCTGTAATGGGGATCAGTTATAACAGAATACGGGCCTCGCGCTAGACGCGAACCTCGCGTTGCTTGTTATGGACGCGGACATAGAGTTGCTCAGCCCGCGTTTGAAGCCTGGTGCGGAGTTGCTTAGACCCGCATGGGACGCGCAACACGGAGTTGCTCAGACCCGCATGGAACGCGTGGCGCGGAGTTATTCAGACCCACGTGGGATGCGAAGTTACTCAGACCCGTGTGGGACGCAGAGTTACTCAGACTCGCATCTGAAGTCTTGTTTTTTTCCTTTGGACGTGAGGTTCGTGTTTTAGTTGAAATACGACCATTGCGTTGAAGAGAGGCTCGCCTCTGATGGCTTGTCCTTAGTGATTTTTAGACAGCATATTGAACCCACTCTAAAGTTTTTGATAATCCACGATTGACGGGGACAGATTTCAAAATACTTTGGATTTCAGTTGCTTGTAGGCTATCATGATTGGACTGGCAATCTTTTGAGACACCCTGAGCTTGATCTTATTTGGATTCTGGTCTTCTTGAGTGTACCATTGAACTGCTTGAAGCCTCTAGGGAAGATCAACCAGGTGTCTTAGAAACTCAGTCTAACACTTTTTATGAGCTCTGCTTTGCTTGTCAGTGTACTATTGAACTAGTAGAGTTGTCGAGTACTTTTACCAGTGTACTATTTAACTGATTGCAGAAGTAGAGACATACTTCTTGTATGTGAGAGAACACAGCTCTCATAGATGTGACCATCATTCTAATTAAGTGCAGATGCGACTTTCAATTGTTGTAGAGACGCGACTCGCAATTATTGTTGAGATGCGGCTCTCAATTCCTGAAGAGGCGCGACTCTCAATTGATTATAAAGATGTGACTTATAAAATGCAAAGGTCACCTTGGATGCTTCTAGGCGTGGACGTGGTGCCCCATTGGACGCGTGTCTGGCTCAGATTGAGCTTGAGATACGCGCTCTGTATCTCGGTCACTGAAGGGATTATAAAATACCCAGATCTTTCAACAGTCAATTCACTTTGACCGTTCATCATATTCGATCAGATCCGCGTCTAAAGCTCTTAAGCTTTCTCAAAACTTATAAGGCTTGTAATCACCTAGAGGGGGGGAGAATAGGTGATAATGCTAATCTAAAAACTAAATGCGGAATTTAAAACTAATTGCAACAACACACAAGCAAGTATATGATCTAGCAATATGAAATAATGCACAAAGTAAATAGAGAGAGTCAAACGATCAAACGCAAACAACAAGATGTGTTTTGAGGTTCGAGCACCCAGCTCTACATCCCCGCCTTCACCGAGAAGGATTTTAAATCCACTAGTCCACACAGGACTCCCACACAGGGAACCTCCAATGAGGATTTTGGGGCAAATACAACCGGGAGTACCTAACTCCTCTCTCAACCAAATACAACCTCTACCGAGGCATCACAATCCACCTCTACACAAGAGGGATACAAAGCCAATACCAACTTCACCTCACCAAGAGGGAGCAAAGCTCAATCTCAACCTCTAACAAAGAGGGAGCTAACAAACAAATAAAGGTTTACAAACCAACAAATAAAGGTTTACAACTTGGTGGTTTACAAAGACCACAAACAATTTCTTTCTCCCACAAACACAAAGATCCTATAGAATAGGATAGTAGATGTAGCTCAAGTGTGAGGAAAAAAAACAAAGGAATGGAAAACAAATACTCAAAGAAAATCCTTGGGAAAAACTAGAAAATAAGATGAAGAAGTTGAATCAAAATTCTTTTCCCAAAAACCCTTTTCTTTGATTTTTCAAACCCTAGAAAAACACCAAATAGATTGTGATCTTTTAAGCCCAAAAACTTATTTTGATTGCTGTGAAAACACTAGAGAGTCAAGGAAAAATTAGCTCTTAAAATCTTTTTCAAAAACTCAAAGGAATGGGGTTTATATACCCTCAATCCAAAAAACTAGCCGTTAGGCTGAATTCTCAGCCTGAGACGGCTGGCAGTCGACCGCCCGATTGACCGCCAACGGTCATATTTTTGACCGTACACATGCTCCTGACACACCCATCACATGTATGCTCATGTGTACACTTGTACACATTGTGGACGAAAGGGCCACCTTGCTAAATTTTGTTATGATCGTATACATTATGTTAATTTAGCAACTAATTTGTTTGGGTTAGAAAAGGTACTAACCCCCATGGACCCAAAAGAGTATGGGTACCAAAGACCACCCCTATTGTATTTGATGTAGGTGTGGGCTCTCGCATGACGTGAGAGTTATGGTGTCTTGGAGTGGATGCGTTCCAAGCTTCATGTGGACTATTTGGATGCATCACTTTCAAGGGACGTTTGGTGGAAAGACTACCTTGGTTTGGAAATCTAGAGAGGTACCCTCATCGGTTTTGGTATCGATCTCTAACTCCCATTTATATTTACATGCTTTCATATCATTGTTTATAGCATGTTTTGATGTTTATAGATTATTATGAAAATGCCATGATTATTAGATCCTTGACATGCATGTATAGCCTTTGAGACACCCATGTTTAATATGGACCATTATTTTTGTGTTCTCACCATTGTTTAGCTATTATGCATATCATAGGTCTAATAACATGTGGATTTACATAATGATTGTTTTTATGTTTATCATGCTGATTTATGACTTGTTTTATGCTTCATGATTTGAATATATGTTTTAATGTTAGATTTCATTAAGACTAAGATTTATACTTGTACATATAGTGGGCCACAAATAAATTTATATATGTTTGAGCTTGAACGCTTATTTGTACCCACTAGATGTGCTAGTATAGTCTAGTTTTGATGATTCATGCATTTTTAACTTGTATTCCCATTTTGAACATGTTTTTAAGATCATGTGTTTTCACTTCATGTATATGTCCATCTTGTCCAAACTATAAGGTATACATATACATCCTTTTGAGCCACGTGCCTTCACGCATATATATTTGTGGATTCATTATATTTTGGATATGTATGTATACTTTAGTTTGTACTTGACATACATATGCCTTGAAGAAATCAAGTTTTGATGATTTTCGTGTTTTAAGGAATATTGAGCTTAATTGCCAATTTTCATGATTATATGTTTCACATAATACTTGTGCACTCACTTCATCTAAATGTTTCTCATTGTGTTTTCATGAGTATGATATGAGCTTATGGATTTGAGTGTTTTAGTGATCATGTGATTTACATAGTTTCATGAAAAATATTTTTGTTTTATTCCTTACTTGAAGGATTTCGTACTAGTTTAAAAGTTTTTTCATTTAACTAGTTGCGGGATTCTTCGTTATGGTAGAAGTTTTCAACCATACTATATTTTTCAAACCTATTTTTGAAAACCCCTACCTAAAAGGGTGGTTGGCATGGAGACCATGCACATGTATGCTTTATAGTGAAAATCATTTTAAACTTGAGCATGAGTTGGGAGGCTAGGATATGAGGTATACACTTGATATTATTGTTGTTTCAATTGGTATCATTGGATTCTTTCATTTGGTATCAATATTGACATTTTTGTATACTCATATATATTGTTTTTATTTTGGTATCATATGTTCTTAATTACAAATTCTTACAATTGGTATCATTTTGCATCAAGATGTTTATTTGAATGTTTTCAATTGGTATCAAGATTTTTATGTGTTTTTCTTAAAAATTGGTATCAATGCCTTATTTACTTTCATTGGTTTATATGTTCACTTTCAATTGGTATCAAGATGCTACTTTGACATATTTTTAAATTGGTATCTTAATTGATTGTCACCCCTTATTTACATCATTTTTTTTAGACAAAAAGGGGAGAACATTGTTTTATTGTTTTTAACCCCTTTGTTGATTCTTTGTTTCGAACAAAAAGAGGGAGAAGAATTTATTGATTTGTTTTTACTTTAACCCCTTTGTTGATGATTGACAAAAATGGGGAGAAGTATTTTAGTATATATGCATGTTTTCCTTGCTTTATTCATAAAGGGGGAGAAGTATTTATGTTTATGCATATATGTTTTGGTTTTGCAAGGGACCTAAACATTTTTGTTAGAAAAATTAAAAACATTTATCTTATCATAACAAAATAGGAGAAAAAGAATTTGATTTGTTTTAAAATGAATGCTCATAAATATGTATGTTTGCATGTTTATCTCCTAGAGTTGCATATACATTCATTGCATATTTATTTGTTTATTTGGTATGCATGAGTTAAGGGGGAGCTTCTTTGAAGCTTTACTTTAATCCATGCATGTATAACTTCATGAGTTTTGTCATCATCAAAAAGGGGGAGATTTGGCCCAAAGGCCCATCACTCTAGTTTTGATGATGATCAACTCATGTAGTTATAGTGCTAACGATCTTGTGTTATTTAGTCTCAGATTCATGATCAAGATCTTAGTAGGCGTGTAGCTTCAACAAAGGATTTAAAGTCAAGTTTTGGAGCTAGCACGGTTTGATTCAAGAGCTTGTGCATCGAGACCACATCAAGTACTCAAGAGGAGTCTAGCTCTTTGGATGGTGTTTGGACCAAGTCAAGAAAGATTAGAAGATTTCAAGTGAAGACTTCAAGAAGATCAAGACTTGTGTCTAGGTTTGTTTTTATAAGATTTTGTTTTAGATAAAATGTAAAGGATAGAATAGTTGGTGGATTGCTCAAGTATATCTTATACATACACACTCTTGATATTTATATGTGTTTTCACAAAAGAGTTTTTCATTTTGGAAAAATACCGTTTTGGTTTTTGGTATTCAAAGTTTACATGTCTTTAACCAAAACCATGTTTAGAGCTTAATGTCAAAAACATAGATATTTCACCATGTATGTGTAGTGGATCATATCCATACACACTATGCTTTAAAAGAGTTTAAATATCTTGTTTTTGTATTTGGAGAAGTTTTAGAAATATCAATTTTTGGAAAATACAGTTTTTGGTTTGAGCCGATATTTCCAAGTTACAAAAATAGTCCAAATTATTTGTAACATGCCTTGATTTTGTGCAAGCATGTTTGTTTATCAAAATATAATGTTAAAACTATTTTTGTAGATTTTTAGTAATTTTATGGATTTTAATTGAGCCAAAATGATCAAGTTTTCTTTTCCTAAAATCCCTGACCTGGTTTCAGCCGGTCGACCGAAGCATGAAGTCGGTCGACCAACTCGGTCGACAGACGTGCACAGACGTGCATGCCAGTCTGGCTGGAGGGCCGGTCGACTGGGATGGTCGACCGTCCAGAGAGCAGAGCTCTCTGGAAAGCCCCAGTCGACCGGGCCGGTCGACCGGACAGAGAGACTGCTCTCTGTATCCAGGCCTCGGTCAACGGGCCGGTCGACCGTTGCCCCAACGGTCAGAAATCTGACATTTGGCGGTCGACCGGGCGGTCGACCGTCAGGCGATCTGGCTCCCAACGGCTAGTTTTTCTAGCTCTATAAATTAGGGCATTTGGGGGCTGTTTTCTACAAGATTTTTAAGTGGGTTTTGAGCCAGTTTTTCCAACTCTATTAAGAGGTTTTCTCCACTTATTTGAGAGTAAATATTCCAATCAAAAGGGGAGTTTTATCAAGAGTGTTTTCAAAGTGATTTTCTTGTGTTTTCCTCCACCATTTCAATCCTTGTTTTCTCACACAACACTTGAGCTATCCATTGCTATATCTACCTATAGGAGAGTTTGTTGTGAGAGGATTTTAGGTGATCAATAGTTGTGATCACCAAAGTTCTATTTTGTACTTTGACGAGGCGGACTTGCGGGTTCGCGGTGTTTCGGGTTCTAGTGGGAACTCGGTGTTTGAGGTGCGGCCTCGGCGAGCTTATGGGCTTGCGGTGTGTACGGGACTAGAGTCCAAGGAGTTCAAGTGTGAACTCGCCTTGTAGGTGTTGCGGCACCGGGTGATCCAGTGGGATCGATTATAGTGAAAATCCTTCATAGTGTTGAAGGCGGGGATGTAGAGCAAGTGTGCTCGAACCTCGAAACAAATATCCCGTGTTTGCGATTGCTCTCTCTATCTCTTGTATTTATATCTTGCATGCTCATATTGTCTTTATCTTTATATGCTTGATATATTGTGTGCTTTATTGTTATATGCTTGGGAATTGTTTGCTAACACTTGTATTCAACCAAGAGAGCCAACGCGGCACCTCAACTCTTATTTATAGGAATCTTGAGGAGTTAGTTCAGAGCCCTTCACGGGGAATCCGGCTACACTCTTGTGTTATACTAGGTGTTTAGTGTAAGAAGTTTTAGTTTGCATCATATAAGTTTTAATTCCGCATTTAGTAACCATTAGATTAGCCATCACCTATTCACCCCCCCCCCCTCTAGGTGATTTACAAGGCTATGAGCTTTTCTCAATCTTCTTCAAAGATTTCACCGTCAAGAAAACTCTAAAACTCGAGTAAACTGTTGCTTCTTCAAGTGCCGCCACTGCGCCGACCACTATGGGTGATTTTCTTCTCAGGAAGCCCCATTTTTGGTGCGTCAAAGGATTTCGCCATTAAGAAAACAAAGAGACATTGTCTCTTAACTTCTTTTTGAAGTTTCAAAACTTCTATTGAAGTTGAATAGTCGACGTGAATCTCACTGGTCCGCATGTAGCTCGTTGCATAAGAAGCTTTTGTCAGACGAAGAATTGCAGGTCTAAACCCTGGTTACGGTCAAAAAAAGCACACTGAAGGGATATTCAACGTCTTAGGGAGCAAATATAATCTCTCGCTAGGCAAGAGTGACTTTTTGTATTTACTTTGTAACACTCTATCTTATTGAATAAGGGAGCATTTGTATCACTTTTAATTTTGATATAAATAAAAGCGATAATTTTGCCTTTATCTTGTCTTAACTTTCTTTTTTTTGATTTGAAAGTCAGACAAATTAAAAGCGATTGCCTTTGATTTTTAGAGGTGATGATTAACATAACAACTCAAAGTTTGAAATTTATGTCAAGGAATTTGAAAAGGTTACTGTCAGAGGTGTGATGTTAACTTGATAAAAGTTGAATTCGTGATTTGAACGAATTTTGTGGACTTGCTATCCTATTGATGAGAATAACAAGTAGAGTTAAATCTACTAGGGATTTATAAAAAAAATTTATCGTCAAAGATGTAATGTTAACATGACGGGTTAGGATTTGCAATTGGAAGCAAATTGAATTGTCAGAGGTATGATATTAACTTGACAAGGAGGTGAATGCTTGACGTGTGATATTAACTTGTCATTTAAGAGATCTCATTTCATTGAAAAAACTAAGAAAATCACTGTCATAGGTTTAGTATTAACTTGACAATGATATGAATGCTAGAGATGTGATATTAATTTAGTATTTGGCATATCGGCTTCGATGAGAAAGCTCGAGGGAAGATCATTGTTATAGGAGTAGTATTTAACTTAATAATGAAATGAATGCTAGATGTGTGATACTTAAACTTAGCACAAAATTTCTCGTTCTCGGTAAGAAATCGAGAGAATCACTGTCATAGTATAATGTTAACTTGACAAGGATTCATATTGCGATATGAGCAATTTTGATTAGAGGTTTAGTATTAACTTGATCGAGAAATTTGCAATTTTTTCAATTTTGTGGACTCATTATTCTATTGAAGAGAATTGATAAGTGAAATTTTGGTCAGAGGTGTAGTTTAACTTGACCAAGAGTTTTGCGATTTGAGCAATTTTGTGAACTCGTCATTCTATTGAAAAGAATTGACAAGTGAAATTTTTATCCGCGAAAAATTGGGGAGTCACTATTAGAGATATAATGTTAACTTAATGGGGTATGCCAGAGGTATAATGTTAACTTGACATATTTGATCTGTAATTATTTCATTGGGGAAACAAATACAGGTTTTTGTAGTCCTACCATTTCATGGATGGGAATTGGTAGGGGATTTTGGAGGAGAAGGGGGGATCAGGTCCCTTAAGATTTTTAGCAAATCCTCAGCTATCAACGAATTTGGTATACTTTTACCAACTACCATTTGAGTTCGGTTAGTCATGCTATTCCCCTCAGCATAATAAGTCATCGAGAACTTTTCATTGGGCTTAAATGCCAATAGTTTCCTCTATCCTTTAGCCGTCGGAGGCATTGAATGTGCGTAGATATACTAGAGAAGAGTGGAAAGGCTAAAACATGACATTTTACTTTTATCCTTTCTTCAATGTTTACATAATGTTCGGTCGCTTGGCATCGATCGACCGCGAAGCTGTTGGCCCAAAGGCCCTTCACCCTAGTTTTGATGATGATCAACTCATGTAGTTATAGTTACTAATGATCTTGTGTTTAATTAGTGACAGATTCATGATCAAGATCTTAGTAGGTGCATAGCTCAACAAAGGATAAAAGAACAAGATTTGGAGCTTGCATGTGGTGATCCAAGGATGTTTTGGATCAAGCTTGGACCAAGTCAAGAAGATGAGAAGCCTTCAAGTGAAGACTTCAAGAAGTTGAAGACTTGTGTCTAGGTATAGAATTTGTATTTTTGTTTTAGTAAAAATGTAAAGGATAGATAGTTGGTGGATTGCTCAAGTTATATCACACACACACACTCTTGATTAGAACTCTTGATTTAAAGTGCTTTCATAAAAGATTTTGTTTAGAAAAGAATTTTATTTGGAAAAAGATTTTTCTTTGTGACAAAATATTTATCTTGGATTTTGGTATTTCATAGTTCATATCTTTAAACCAAAATCATGATTAGAGCTTTATGTCAAAAACATAGATATTCCATATTGATTGTGTAGTGGATCATATCCATACACACCATGCTTTTAAATGAACTCAAATATCTTGTTTTTGTATTTGATGAAGATTTAGAAAAACAAGTTTGGAAAAACATGTTTTGGAAAAATACATTTGGTTATTGAGCTAATATTTCCAAGTTACAAAAATAGACCAAAACATCTATAACATGTCTTGATTTTGTGCAAGCATGTTTGTTCTTTCAAGTATATTGGTAAAACTATTTTTGTAGAATTTCTATGTATTTTTAGGATTTTATAAAAGATTTTTAAATCCTGTTTTCTGACCTGGAAACTGGCTGACAGGCCAAACCGGTCGACCGGTCCGGTCGACCGATGTGCACAGCCCTGTGCACGTTGTCAGCACAGTGGCCGGTCGACCGGGTCGGTCGACCGATCAAGAGAGCTTTGCTCTCTGGAAATATCAGTCGACCGGGCCGGTCGACCGACAGTTCATTCCAGGTTATCGGTCGACCGAGCCGGTCGACCGGTGGCTGCAACGGTCAGAAAAATGACCGTTGGCCGGTCGACCGGCGGTCGACCGACAGCTCTGACAGAACCCCAACGGCTCTATTTCTGGCAGCCTATATAAGGGGGTCTTGTCAACTGTTTTGTGGTTAAGATTTTGGAGACCTTTGAGCTAGTTTTTCCAACTGATTTCAGAAGTTCTCTCCACATATTTGAGAGCAAATATTTTCAATCAAAAGGGAGTTTTTATCAAGAGAGTGTTAAGTGATTCTTTGAGTTTTTCACCATAGTCTTTCCTTACTTTTCTCACACCACACTTGAGCTATCCATTGCTAGATATTCCTATAGGTGTGTTGTAGTGAGAGTGCTCTTTAGGTGATCAAGTGTTGTGATCATCAAAGAGATTTTTCTTTGTACTTTGAGGAAGCGGGCAAGTGTGCTCGTTGTGGTTGGAGTTCGGTTGTGAACTCTTGGTGGTTCGAGGTGCGGCCTCGGCAAGCTTAGGGGGCTTGCGTGTGTACGGGACTTGGGAGTCCGAGGGTTGTAGGTGTACGGCACCGAGGAGAGATCCGGTGGGATCTTGCATAGTGGAAATCCTTCGTGTGTCGAAGGCGGGGATGTAGAGCAAGTGTGCTCGAACCTCGAAACAAACCCTTTGTGTTTGCGATTGCTTACTCTTCCCTCTCTCTCTTTGTCTCTATTTTATATCTTGCATTCAATTTATTGTGTTCATCTTATATATGCATGATATATTCCCTTGTGCTCATAATTGATATACATACTTGCTTGGGATTGTTGTTAACACTAGTATTCAACCAAGAGAGCCAACGCGGCACCTCAACCCATTCAAGGGGAATCTAGAGGAGCTTGTCCAGAGCCTCGCAAGGGGAATTCGGCAACACTCTTGAGTTATACATAAGTGTTTAATTAAAAGAAATTTTAATTTGGTCAACTTAGTTTTAATTCCGCATTACTTGTTCACAAGTGACCATTAGATTAGCCATCACCTATTCACCCCCCCTCTAGGTGATCTTACAATTGGTATCAGAGCTAGTGCTCTTGATATTGGGTCTAACAACCTAAGAGTTAAAGATCCTACATTTAGGCTAATCACAATATTTTTGTACACACACACACCTCACCATGGACTTCATGTCACCACCCACCTTTGATATTCTTAACATCCAAATTTGGAAGGTTAAGATGTCTTTGTTCCTCAAAGGACTTGGCCTTAGTGTATATCTTGCCACAACTAATAAAGAATATTGCTTAAATGGTAAGAACATTGAGGCTAATGCAAAAGCCCTTCATGCTATTAAGTCAACCCTAAATGATGATTATTTATCTAGGGTTTCTAATATTGAATCGGCTTTTGTAGTATGGAACATCATCACCTCCCTCGGCGAAAAAGATCTATACTATGCGGGGAGTGACTCGGATGTTGGAAGCGACACCTCCAACAAGTGCTACATGGTCCAAGGGGATAACCCCCTTGAGGTAAACTCCGAATCCGATGATGAGGACATGTCATATGATGAGCTCACTTCATTTTGCCAAACAATTCTTGAGAAATATGACATGATTAAAAAGGAAAATAAAAATTTGAAAAAGGACATTGCTAGCATGCATGTAGATCATGATTCATGTAGAGATAACATTGCATGTTTAGAAAAAGATAACAAGATTTTGAAAAAGGAATTGATTGCATGCTTAATGAAAATGATTCACTTAGGAATAAAGTCGCATGCTTAGAAAAAGAAAAAGAAGATTTGAAAAATGAGAATGTTTCCTTATTTTCTAAATTGAGTATTTTGTGTGAAGGAAACAATACTTTGAAAGAAAAGATTGACTTGGTGGAAAAACAAAAAGAAAGTATTTTGGAAGAAAATAAATCTTTAAAAAGAAAATTTGTTGAAAAAGGAAAAGATAATGTTTGTAAAAAGAAAAAGAAAAATGATTCTTCATCTCACCATGCTTTTCATGCCACATCTAATGAGATTAAGAATATGAAAAATAAGATGAATAATTTGAGCTCTAATTTGAGCACATGTGCATTCAATCATTCTACGTTGGAATCTTTGTTTCAAAGAAACAAGTTCCCCATGCTCATGCACATCATCATACTCATCATGCTCATGCTTATGGTGCACATCACGATCACAATCACACTCATAAGCATCATGCTAAGGTGTACATTTGTACACATTGCGGCCGCAAAGGCCATCTAGCAAGATATTGTTTTGATAAGAAACCATATTTATATTTTGCTAAGTATAATAGATTTTGGGTTCCTTACAACAATGCTAACCCCAAAGGACCAAGAAAACATGGGTACCAAAACCCCCACCTTTTGATTTTGATGTAGGTGAGGGCTCTCACAAAACGTGAGAGGATTGGTGCCTTGGTAGCGAATGCAATGGATATGATGGACACTCTTATAGATGCATTGCTATCAAGGAAATTTTGGTGGAAAAGACCACCATACTTGGAGCTTTGTAGTTGGTAACAACTTCTAAACTCCTATTTTTATATACATGCTTTTACTTATTTCATACATTCATAGCATGTTCATGATTTTGTTTGATTTGTGCTTTATGTGGTAGTTACATGCTTAGATGTAGATTTGTCAAACTTGTATGTATACATATACACATAGTGAATTACAATTGACTCTTAAATAATTGAACTTCATGCTCACTTGTATCCACTTTATGCATATGTATAATCTAGTTTTGATAATTCTCATATATACATGTTGTGCCAATTTTTGTGATTTACTTCATGTATATGCATGTTTAATTCAAATCTAATAAATATACATGTATACCCGTGAGTCTTTTGCCTTCATGCAAACATTTAATAGACTCTTTTAATATTTGGGATATGTATGCATATTGCTAGATTTGTATAATTCATACATATACCATGTAGATTATTTTTAAGATGATTTGTTTTGATAAAAATGATTTTTGTGTTGGTTGATAAAAATTTTTAGTCATGATTTGATTTGGGCTTCTATGACTATTTTCATATGGATACTATTTACATAACCTTTGAACACTCATCTTTAAGAAAACATATAATTTGGAGCTTTATGGACTATGAGTGCTTGAACTTTTATGTATTTAGTATTATTCATGAAAAACATATGATTTCATATTTATGAAGGATCTTTAACTAGTTTGTCAAAAATCCATTTAAACTAGTTATCTATTCTTCAATTGATGCACATGATCCTATTTTTATGGATAAATTCTTTTGTGATTTCAAAATTTTGATGCTTCATTGTATTGAATATTAGTTTAGATGTTAGTATTTGTCAACACTTGGATTTATACTTGTACACCTTATGGACCACAAATAAATCTATATATGATTGGGTTGAATGCTTATTTGTGCCTATTAGATGTACTAGTATAGCCTTGTGTTGATGATCATTACATTCTTAAACTTGTATTCCCATTTGGATTTATGTTTTGATCATGTGATTTCATTTCATGTATATGGTTATTTTGCCAAAACATTAAGATATACATGGATACCTCTTGAGTCATTTGCCTTTCATGCAAATCTATATATATGGACTCAATTGTGTTAGAGATATGTATGTATGCTTCTTGTATTGACAAAACATACATATATTATGAAACATTTTTTTAATAAAATTTTTTTTTGATTTTCAAGGTTTTAAAAGTTATGATAATTCAAATTTTAAGGATATTGAGTTTTATTGCAATTTTCATGATGCCATGTTTCACATAACATTAGTACACTCATTTTTGAAAATATGGACTTTATGGATTAGAGTGTTTTTAGTGCCTTGTGTCTCATTGATCTTTCATGAAAAACTTTTTAACTTATTCCTTGATGGAAGGATCTCGTACTAGTTCTTAAAACAAGTTCATTTAACTAGTTCGAATTCTTCATATGGTAGATTATATGATGTATACACTTATGCTTACTTTTCAATTGGTATCATGGTTATTTGCAATTGGTATCAATATGACTTCATGTTGTGTATATCCATATTTTGATTGTATGTATGAATGCCTTCAAATTATATCAATTTCTATTGGTATTATCTTGTCATACATATATGTTATCTATTTGTGCTTATTTTACAAGTGGTATTTCCTTTAAAGCACAAAGATTGTTGATGCTAAGCTTAATTAGATTTCAAATTGGTATTTCATAATAAGCTTATGCATTGTGTTTTGAAATTGGTATCAAAAATTCAAAATTGATTATTTTACAATTGATATCTCAAAATTTGTTGTTACTAAGAAAAAGTTAAAATTTTGTTTTGATAAAGAAAAATTCAAAATTTTTGATTTGTATTTCCTATATGCAAGGAGAGCTTAACATCTCTTCCATATGTAGATTCATGTTGAGTATATTATAATTTGAGGAGCTTGACAACTCTTCTTTTCATGATATACGTGTGTAGGGGGAGCTTCACATCTCCTCTTATGCATGACATATATACGTTATGTGAATTAGGGCTTGTCATCCCTCTTTCATGTAATGTATATGTGTCGGGAAGCTAACTTAACGTCTTCCTCTTCATGAATTTATATCGCATATAAATTTTATTGATTGATTTGTATTTATCCCTCCTTGATTTCTTTGTTTTTGACAAAAAGGGGGAGAAAATTTGTTTGATGTATTTTTTCTTTGAACCCTTTGTTGATGATTGACAAAAAGGGGGAGAAGAATTTGTGATTTTATATGCATGATTTCATGATTTCCTTACTTAAGGGGGAGAAGTATTTGGTTCCTTGCTTAAGGGGGAGTAAGATTTGTATTTATGCATATATGTTGTCTTGCAATTAGGAGCAAAAGATTTGATTTATGATTTGATCTATATGATTGCATCTCCTACATTGCATACACGTCATGTGCTTTTATTGACATATCTATTATTTATTTGGTATGCATGAGTTAAGGGGGAGCTTCTTTGAAGCTTTACTTTAATCCATGCATATAAACTCCATGAGTTTTGTCATCATCAAAAAGGGGGAGATTGTTGGCCCAAAGGCCCTTCACCCTAGTTTTGATGATGATCAACTCATGTAGTTATAGTTACTAATGATCTTGTGTTTAATTAGTGACAGATTCATGATCAAGATCTTAGTAGGTGCATAGCTCAACAAAGGATAAAAGAACAAGATTTGGAGCTTGCATGTGGTGATCCAAGGATGTTTTTGGATCAAGCTTGGACCAAGTCAAGAAGATGAGAAGCCTTCAAGTGAAGACTTCAAGAAGTTGAAGACTTGTGTCTAGGTATAGAATTTGTATTTTTGTTTTAGTAAAAATGTAAAGGATAGATAGTTGGTGGATTGCTCAAGTTATATCACACACACACACTCTTGATTAGAACTCTTGATTTAAAGTGCTTTCATAAAAGATTTTGTTTAGAAAAGAATTTTTATTTGGAAAAAGATTTTTCTTTGTGACAAAATATTTATCTTGGATTTTGGTATTTCATAGTTCATATCTTTAAACCAAAATCATGATTAGAGCTTTATGTCAAAAACATAGATATTCCATATTGATTGTGTAGTGGATCATATCCATACACACCATGCTTTTAAATGAACTCAAATATCTTGTTTTTGTATTTGATGAAGATTTAGAAAAACAAGTTTGGAAAAACATGTTTTGGAAAAATACATTTTGGTTATTGAGCTAATATTTCCAAGTTACAAAAATAGACCAAAACATCTATAACATGTCTTGATTTTGTGCAAGCATGTTTGTTCTTTCAAGTATATTGGTAAAACTATTTTTGTAGAATTTCTATGTATTTTTAGGATTTTATAAAAGATTTTTAAATCCTGTTTTCTGACCTGGAAACTGGCTGACAGGCCAAACCGGTCGACCGGTCCGGTCGACCGATGTGCACAGCCCTGTGCACGTTGTCAGCACAGTGGCCGGTCGACCGGGTCGGTCGACCGACCAAGAGAGCTTTGCTCTCTGGAAATATCAGTCGACCGGCCGGTCGACCGACAGTTCATTCCAGGTTATCGGTCGACCGAGCCGGTCGACGGTGGCTGCAACGGTCAGAAAAATGACCGTTGGCCGGTCGACCGGCGGTCGACCGACAGCTCTGACAGAACCCCAACGGCTCTATTTCTGGCAGCCTATATAAGGGGGTCTTGTCAACTGTTTTGTGGTTAAGATTTTGGAGACCTTTGAGCTAGTTTTTCCAACTGATTTCAGAAGTTCTCTCCACATATTTGAGAGCAAATATTTCCAATCAAAAGGGAGTTTTTATCAAGAGAGTGTTAAGTGATTCTTTGAGTTTTTCACCATAGTCTTTCCTTGCTTTTCTCACACCACACTTGAGCTATCCATTGCTAGATATTCCTATAGGTGTGTTGTAGTGAGAGTGCTCTTTAGGTGATCAAGTGTTGTGATCATCAAAGAGATTTTTCTTTGTACTTGAGGAAGCGGGCAAGTGTGCTCGTTGTGGTTGGAGTTCGGTTGTGAACTCTTGGTGGTTCGAGGTGCGGCCTCGGCAAGCTTAGGGGGCTTGTGTGTGTACGGGACTTGGGAGTCCGAGGGTTTGTAGGTGTACGGCACCGAGGAGAGATCCGGTGGGATCTTGCATAGTGGAAATCCTTCGTGTGTCGAAGGCGGGGATGTAGAGCAAGTGTGCTCGAACCTCGAAAAAAACCCTTTGTGTTTGCGATTGCTTACTCTTCCCTCTCTCTCTCTTTGTCTCTATTTTATATCTTGCATTCAATTTATTGTGTTCATCTTATATATGCATGATATATTCCCTTGTGCTCATAATTGATATACATACTTGCTTGGGATTGTTGTTAACACTAGTATTCAACCAAGAGAGCCAACGCGGCACCTCAACCCATTCAAGGGGAATCTAGAGGAGCTTGTCCAGAGCCTCGCAAGGGGAATTCGGCAACACTCTTGAGTTATACATAAGTGTTTAATTAAAAGAAATTTTAATTTGGTCAACTTAGTTTTAATTCCGCATTACTTGTTCACAAGTGACCATTAGATTAGCCATCACCTATTCACCCCCCCTCTAGGTGATCTTACAGAAGCGACCCATTGAAGGAACAAGCTCTTCTTTAGCGCTCTTCCAAACATCTTGGATCTCCAACCCTAATTCATCTGATTGATCATGGTAAGGCTTTGATCAGAGGTGTAGTGTTAACCTGATCATGAGAAGAGTCATGTTAAGAATAGTATTTCTTCAAGAATCTGTTATTGATCGGCATCATAAGCGTATCACCGTCCAGAGTTATATGGTGGTATGCTCCATTTGAGTAGGTTGACTCTACAACAAATGGTCCTTCCCATTTGGGTTGGAACTTCCTTTTCGTCTTGTGCGTCATAACCATGGTCTTCTGACTGCTAAGAAAAGGTCATCTTTCTTGAAAATTCGTTCTCTGACTTTCTTATTGAAAGCTCTGGAAATTCGGGTTGATAGAGCTCGATTTGTTATTGGGCTTGTTGATGTTTGTCGTCTAAAGCTTACAACTCTTGGAGACGTGTCGATGCTTCTCCTCATCTGCCATCCTGGTTGTCAAAGCAACTCGCAAGATGGGATCTAGATCTCCAGTAGGAGTACAGCTTCACATTCGTACACCAAGAAAAATGACATGGCCTTTGTCGAGGTTCTCACCGTTGTGCGATAAGCCCATAGGCTTTCGCCTAATTTGTCATCCCAGTCACGTTCGCTTTTTGAGACGAACTTCTTGAGAAGCTTTTCAATAGTCTTGTTAAAAGCTTATGCAAGGTCATTAGCAGCTTGATAGTATGTCTTTGATGATACACTTTGGATTCTGAATTTGTTACAGAATCTTTGAATGCTTAGCTGACAAATTGGGGTCTATTATCATGGACGATTCGTCAGGCTACACAAAAGCGGTAGAGCACGAGATGCTTAATGAACTTAATCACATTTAGTGTCTTTACTTCCTACAGGGAACATCTTTCACCCATTTAGAGAAGTAATCCGTTATGGCCAAGATGAAGCGATGTCCTTTGGATGTTGGAGGACTGATAGGTCCAATAACATCTGTTCCCCACATCTCGAATGGCCATGAGGAGGACATTGGATGAAGATATCCCAGTACTTGATGGACGAAGTCACCATGGATTTGACAGGCATGGCATAACTTAGATAGGCGATGGTGTCAGGGATCATCTTTGGCCAGTAATAGCCAAGTCTTTTAAGTCGGTCTCCAAGCTTAGGTCTGAGATGGTAAGCTACACACACACACACACCATTATGAGCTTCTTTGAGCGCCTTTTTTGCCTCCTTATGTGAAAGGCATCAGAGTAGAATTCCATCGTACGACCGGTGATACAATGTTCGCATGATCGCATTATAATAGAATCGAGGGGCTTTCCTTCTAATGGCAGTTGTCTCCTTGGAGTCATCAGGCATTATGCTATACAAGACAAAGTCAAAGTAGAGAATCACCAATCCCTAGGTTCGAGACTTGTCGGAATCCCAAAAACCTCTTTAACTCGAAGGTCTCCTTTTGGAGTTCTACTATCTTCAAGGACAAATTTGCAGCAGTACAAGTCATGATTGTAGACAACTAATCTCTCCGTGGCTCTAGCTGGAAGGGCCAATGAAGCAGCGAGGACCACCAGTGCGTCTGCATGCGCATTTTGCTGACGCAATGCATGGTCATTGTAGAAGTTTCAAACTTCTCTGCATAACAACGATCGTGTTGTGATAGGGTACCAAGTCTTCACGTCGTACTTCGTACTCCCCACAAATCTGGTTGACGATGAGCTTTGAATCACTGAATGATTCAAGATTTTTGATTCCAATCTCTTTAGCAAGTTGCATCCCGATCAAGAGAGCATTGAATTCCAAGATATTGTTTGAGCACGGCTCAATTAATGAGAATGCATGAGGGATTATATAGTTTTGTGGGGAGATAAGTACTACCCCCACACCCGCGATAATATTTCCCTCGGGACTTGTCCTTGATGCTCTGTCAAAGAATAGTTACCACACTTGTCCTTTTAAGGAGGTGTTTATCAATTTAACTTCTACAATCTTGTCTGAGAAATCGTCATAAAGTTTTGTAGTTCCTGGAATAGCGAAATTTGCCACAGCTTGCCCTTTGATCGCCTTCTATGGTATGAATTGCATCTTATATTGTAAGAGCAATATGGCCCATTTTACTAATCTGCAATTCAACCAAGATGGTCTTGTTATGAGCAATCACAAAGGATTAACTCTGAAGATGACATGAATGCATTGCCCTATAAGACAGTGCCACATCTTCTGGACAGCGAAGTCTAACGCTAAGCATTCCTTCTCGAATGGGTTGTAACGGTGCTCTGCCCAATCCTTGTTCTACTTAAATAGTTATAGGCTGTCTAAAAATCACTAAGGACAAGCCATCAGACGTGAGCCTCATTTCAACGCAATGGTCGCATTTCGACTAAAATGCGAACTTCGCGTCCTAAGAAGCACGGAGACTTCAGACGCGGGCTGATTATTCTACGATTATGCATTATTATATCGCATTTCCCACCGATTTATGAATAAATTGTCGGTCTAAACCGTGTTTTGGTTGCTATTGCAGGTAAATCAAGAGTTCAAGGGTAAAGGAGTAATAAGAGGTTAATTAAACCCCTTTTAGGGTAATTAAATCCGCATTACTTGGAGACCAAGCAAGGGATCATCTAGAAGATACGTCGAATCTAGACTCTTGCGCACGTCGGACGAATATTCGGATGAAATTACCCGAAACAGGATATACCAGGAAGCTTCCAAAGTCAAGACGGATCCCCGCACCAAAACCAGGGAGATATCTCCCTGGTTTGGCCGCGGATCCGCGGCAAAAGCCGCGGTTCTGCGGCCCATTGGTGGGGCCACGCGTCGTGGCCCCATCTCGTCTTTCAGAAGCTACCTATGCCTATAAATAGCCCTGTATTTGGCCAAAACGTAAGCAGTTTTCATTTTTAGGAGTAGTTTCTGATTTTTCTATGTTTTAGGGTAGTGTAGGTAGCTGTTCTTCATTTCTTTTATTTTGTTATGTTATTTCGTTTTAGATCTTGTAGTAGGGCTGAGAGATTCAGAGAGAGATAGAGAGGGATTGATGTAATAGATGGTGACAATCTATGTAAGGTGCCTCCTTTCTTCTCCAATGTAATCTCCTCCATCTTTTACATGATGCTTTGCTAACTTTTCTTCTTCTCATGGCAATCTAACTACTAACCACTAACCATCTAACCACTTACTTGATAATCCACATGAATCTAGTAGCCTCTACAAGGCCTTGCTCTTGCAAGAGCCATTGATGGCTCATGATGATGGGTTCTAACATATAACTTGCTAACTTGCTAACCAAGCTAACTCTCTCTTATTTCATACTTGCTTCTAATGGTTTGATGATCTAATATTTGTATTAGCTTGCTCTTGATGCAAGTTTGAATGTGATGAACCATCTTATTTGCCATGCTTTGTATCGTCTCTTGAAGCCAAGGATTGGTGATGGCCAAGGATCCATGTGAGGCAACTATCACTAAAAGATTAGCATGGTTAGTGGAGCAATTAGTAGTTAGTAGCCATGAGTTTTCTTTATCTCTTGCTTTAAAAAATTATTTTCAAAGTATCTTTTCATTGTTGTTTTCACCGCTTCTTGTTTGTCTTTGTTTTCATTTTCTTTACCACAAGCTTCATCTTCTTTCCTATTTGTTTCCAAACCACTTCTTATTTTGTTTTCACATAGACGTTTTCATCGCTCTTCTCGCCTACCACATTCTGGATTCCTTTCCTTTCTTTCACTTTCTTTTCTATTTCTTTAACAAAGAAGAACTGTTAACATAAAACGTGAATAAAAACTGTTAATGCTTCTATCGCCTCCCGTCCCTGTGGATTCGACCCGTTGAGCCAATGCTATAACGGAAGTATCGAGGGAACATTAGCACATACGAGCTTTTTCATTGATTTCATAAATACCCATTTTTTTGAGTGCTAGTTCCGACCCGATCACGGGCCTGAGTAAACTCGCATTCAATGTGAGTCTGAGTAACTCCGCATCCCATCCAACGTGAGTCTGAGTAACTTTGTGTCCCATTTCAAACGCGGGACTGAGCAACTTGGCGCTCCACTTCAGATGCGGTTGAGAAACCATGCGTCTCACTTCAAACACGAGTCTGAGCAACTCCGTGTTCTGAGACGCCCGCATCTACAACAAGCAACTCAAGGTTCGCGTCCAGCGCGAGACCCGCGTTTATATTGTAACTGACCCCACTACTAGGTCAATTAACTCCTTACGTAATGTGAGAGTTAATCCCATTATGGACGGATTTTAGGGAACAATAATACACCTATGCCTTCCTATAAATAACCTGAGGAAATATGAAACAGGGGTGGACTTTTGAAAGGAAGAGGCTTTTTCTGAGATTTAGAGTTGAGAATTCTCAACCTAAAAGCTTCTTACTTTCCTGAAGAGAAGGAGAAAAGGAATAATCAGTGGACTCTAAACACTTAGTGTATTAAAAACAGAGCTCCCTTCTGATTAGTCTTCGAGAGCATCTTGAAGAGAAGCTGACAGTCAGTTATTATAGCATAAATATGGGAAATGTGACTATAATTATGCAATATCAGTGACCGACCACACCCCCATATCTATCTTTTATTCGTCCTCGAGCAAAACAAAAACTAACTATCTATTTTCGTAGGAAACATGATTGCACTTAGCATGTGCAATAAGCCGTTAAACCTCTAGGTTACCCCTAGAGGACGAGTTTTGTCTCATGAGAGTTTTCAGTAGATTACACCCACAAAATCCATAAACAAAGAGAACTAAAGAGTTAGTCTTTTCGAAAAGCGAGACAATAATTGAATTATTACTGTAAGAGTTCAAGTAATATATAAGCTATAGTAAAACTGAATTTTTCATTCCTTAACTTAGTCTCTATTCAAAACTTGTTATCAATCAAAATAAGGAGTTAAATTATATTTCTCATCTAGTCTATTACTTTACCCTAAGTCATATGCACCTTCGCGACCGTGAAATTTTGACTAAGGGTTCTTTAACTCTGACTCTAATGCCTAATTTATTTATTTTTTTATATTTTTTGGTATTATTTCTTAGTTCTATTAGCCTTTCTAATATTCCCATGTAACGATCCTTTAGTCAGTAGCACCCAAATTGGACGGTCTTAGGGCATCGGGTGAGAAAATACACTAAGGACTTAAGGAATCGAGCAAACTAGGCCACAAAACTAAGGATTTTTTATTTATATGATGCACTTTTTTTAGGCATGAGTACTTATGCTTTATGAGACACAAATACCCAGCTTAATCGGAGGATTTCTTGATGTGTGTGTGTGTTCTTTTTTTCCAAACTTATCTAATTATCTTTTCCATAAATACCCAGGCTTGCTTAGGCCAAAGCACCAACTAATCAATAATTAGATTTATTTATTTTCTATATATATATATATATATATATATATATATATATATATATATATATATATATATATATATGATTGAGATAGAACCTGCACACCAAATACAGTATTTCAAATTTTAAGATTAAAGAGTGCAAGTTACTCAATTCTACTGCAATAGCAAGTGGCTATGTGGGTCGTGATCCACAAGGAGGGACTAGCGATGGAAGCTTATTTAGCAAGTTCTCTTTTATGCTACATTAATGGTTAAAGTTCTTCTTTAATTTCTTAAAAAGAAAATAAAAATAAATTACACTGAAGTTAGGCAGAAAGTGAGAGATTGGGAAGATGGAGAAACTAGAATTGAATATGTACAAAGAAATAGAAAAGGAGTGATAAAAGAAGTAGGTGTTGTTGGTGTAGGTGATCTAAACTAAAGAAATAAAAGAAAAGAAAGAAAAGATTAAAGAAATACTTACCTCCTTTGGTTGATGACTTACCTGGCACCCTTGCATGTTCTACTTTGCTTCGGAGGCGTTCAACGCATAAGCCATAAGATCGAGCTCAGTCCCCATTCGCATAACATCATCAAGACGAACAAGAATGAAATGATATGGAGTCTTGAGGAGGAGAACATCATCATGAAATATCGTTGGCACTCATACAAACATTGTTATACTGATGCCTCTAGATTCACTAGAATGCTCATCATAGTCAAAAGAGGAAAAGTAGAAAGAAGAAGAAGGAAACAAAAGTAAAGACAAACATAAAAAAGTTACCTTTTATTGCTTGCAGAAAAGATGGAAGAAAGGAGGAGGTACATCAGTATCACTCTCAACATAAGCCTTTCTCTTACTTACATGAATCTCAATCTAACCTAAGCTTACAAAGAAATTAAAATTACATAAAAAGAAAACAAAAACCTACACTACAAAGAATGAAAAACTGGACTAAATCATATCTCTGCATGGTCGTCCCCTGTACGCTCTGAAAATCCCAGTATTTATAGGCAAAACCCACCCTATAAGAGCGTATGAAGATAGGGGGAGCAAACGCTCCCCCTAACTCACCAACAAAGCCGCGAAAACGCGGCCTGGCTAGGTGGCAACACCCTATTGGTGGAACTCCTCAGCTTCGCGATTTGTATTTATCTTCAACTGGATTTGCAGTTTAAGTCCGAGATTTTGACGTAATGGCCTTTGATCTTTGGCTTCAATCGCTTGATTTGGGATGATTCATTTCAACCGATTTTCAACCTCTCTGATTTGCCAAGATTTGCCTGATTCACTAATTTCAAATTTATTCTGATTTAATTCAGAATTTGATGGGCTTTTGGGCTCATTTTTCTTCACTCTCCTTTAGGAATGGGCCTACAAATAAATTAAATAATAATTAGGAACAAACAGAGTTTATTTTATAATAAGTATGAGAATATGATAATAAACGTGCAATCTTAGCGACCGATCACACCCCCATACCTATCTTTTGCTCGTCCTCGAGCAAAATAACTAAACTATACTAAAAAATATTAGACCACTTTTGTAGGTTACGCGATTGCACTAAGCATATGCAACAAGCCGTTAAACCTCTAGGTTTCCCCTAGAGGACGAGTTTTGTCTCGTGAGGGTTTTCAATGGATTACACCAACAAAATCCATAAAGAAAGAGAAATAAAGAGTTAGTATTTTCGAAAAGCATTTTGAAAGAGAAAAATATTTGAAATATAATTGTAAGATTTAAGTAATCTATAAGTTATAGGAAAACTGAATTTTTCATTCCTAAACTTAGTTTCTATTCAAAAATTTATTATCAATCAAAAGTAAGGAGTTAAATTGTACTTCTCATCTAGTCTATTACTTTACCTAAGTCATATGCACCTTGTGACCATGAAAATTTTGACTAAGGTTTCTTTAACTCTAACTCTTATGCCTTATATATATATATATATATATATATATATATATATATATATATATTTGTGGTATCATTCCTTAGTTCTATTAGGCTTTCTAATCTGCCCATGTAACGAATCTTTAATCGATGACTCCCAAACCAAACGGTCTTAGGGCACCGGGTGAGAAAACACCCCAAAGACTTAAGGACTCGAGCAAACAAGGCCACAAAACTAAGGATTTTATTGTATGATCCACTTTTGGCGTGAATACTTATGCTTTATGAGGCACAAATACCCAGCTTAATCAGAGAATTTTATATATATATATATATATATATTCTCAAACTTATCTAATCATCTTTCACATAAATATCAAGACTTACTTAGACCAAAGCACCTAGCTAATCAATAATTAGATTTGTTCATCATTCATAGATATATTTTTTCTCTCTGTTTTTTTTAAGGCATAAGAATCTTTGTTTTTGAACCCTAAGTGTGTAAGTGTATGAAGTGTGCATATTTCATTAAGGTAAAAATCAAGACTAAATTACATTGACAAATTATCTTCCAAACCCTAAAAATGAAACAAATAATCTTATTTTGACCAAATTTAAGAAATCCTAATTTTGATTTTCCTATTCCTTAAAATTGACTTAATTTCTTACAAAAATATTTTAAAATATTGTTTCTATTTTCAAAAAGTTTTTAAAAGTAAAGAAAATGTTAAAAAAATTTTAATAAAAGAAAAACCTAAGTTATGTTAGAACCCTCCCCCGCACCTATCTCATGCATTGTCCTCAATGTATGAATTAATGCATAGATGCATGAAAAAGAAAACAGGGAAGGAAAATACTACCTTAAGGTGGTGGTTCCGGTGGTAGTCTGATTGGTCCACGAAATGCGGCTCAATCGACTTTGCATGGAGTTCGGAGGAACTCACCAGAAATCTCTCTAATATAACTCACTAAAATGATGTATACATGAATGATCTTTATTAAATATTTTATCCCATCTAATTTCCAAATTTCATAATTAATTTCAGAGTCAATTTTGTCAACCGCCTTGTCCCAAAATGGAGTGTGAAAAGATGGAATGATTGACTTGGACTTAAAAAGTATGGGAACTAATACCGACTCAGGAAAGTGACTTAAGTCAAGTAAAGGTTCAGGAGTCGAGATTGGTTCAGGAAGTGGGTCTAAATCAAGAAGTTGAAACTCAAGTCCTCATTCATTTTCCCACAATGGAATGTGACTTAATATTGGTGATTCAAGTTCAAGAATGACAGGTGTGGGAATCAAAACTGACTCTAAAATATTACTCAAGTCGGGTAACAAAACAGGAGTCAATATTGATTCAGGAATTTGAACTGGATCACACATTCTCATTTAGTTCAATTTCATAAAAGTAAGAACTTGCCAATTTGTCAATGGGACTTTCAAAAGTATGAAATTGGTCAAGTTCAATATGATGATCATCAAAGATGGGTGATTCAATTTCATTATGAATTGGCACAGGATCCAATGTTGACTCGGAAAAAAGATTGAAATCAGGTGAAGACACCGGAGTCATTATTGAATCAGGAAGTAGAATTGAATCACTAAGTTAAGGTTCAGGATTATATTCATTCTCAAGTTCTATTTCAGGAAAGGAATAACTTGCCAAACTGTCAATGTCATTTTCAAAATTTGGAGTTTGGGCAAGTTCAAATGATTGTGCTGAAATGGAATCTTGTTTTCCAAAATAGCATGATTTGTCGGCTCTAATAGAATGGTTAGCGACATCAGAAATGGTCAAACGGTAAGAATGGAGAGTTTGGACCATCATATCTATGTCATGATTACGAGTGTTTTGAGCCTGAGTCATGACTTCAAGCATCTTTCATAGTTGATAGGTTCATCATTTGTTGCGATTGGTCTAAAAAATATGAAACTATTTTTTAGAATTGGTGGTAAAATTGTGAGTCCATCAGATTTTGTGATTGTTGTTTGGACTCACGCATACTCATTTTCAAAATTGATGGTTTTCTATTTTGGACTGGTGAAACTGAGTATGAATCTTGAAAATATTGTGGACAAGGTGGATAAGAAAGACAAGTTGGTTGAAAATTGGACTCGAGGGAGGTGATTCCCCACTGACTCTGTGAAGAGTTGAAATTATTCTGAAAATTATGGTTATAAGATTGGGGGCAGGGTTATATTGATTCGGATAAGACCAATCTGGCACACTAGGTTGGTTAAAGTTATGATATGCCGGGTTGGTAATATCCGAAAAAGAGGTCGGTGTGAAATATGGATTACCATTAAAATTGGAAAAATTATTGTTATAAGCCATATCACACAATAAAACACAAACAAAGAAAAAACAAACAAACAAATAAGCAAACAAAAAAGAAAAAATTCTAACCTAAGTTAGGGTAGACCTTTGACCTAGACGACTTCTAACTGGTTAGACTGTCCATAGGAGGTATAATGCAGACTTTGAGCACAAGCTAATTAGCCAGGTCCGAGCAAGATTGGTGGGAGGTTATCCGTCAAAGACGTTCCTTAATTAAGTAACCACCAACCTTTGGGCTTTCGGCCCTTAATCCCCTTCCTAAACACTGATTTGACAGGAGTCAAATTCTAACACCTTTCTCCCTTAGAATAATCTCCTAATTGAGTCCGAGATGTCCCTAGGGCCAACGTCTACTCATATTTAGTTAGGCTTGGGTTAGTTAGTGAGGAGATTGTTTGTGGGCTAAGGGAGGGTAATGACTTCCCCACCTTATCTTGTTTATAGGACAAACCCTTAGATCAATTAGTGCAGTGTACAAGTATATAGAAAAAAGTAACACTCAAGTAATATTTCATACAAGAATGAACCTTATACTAAATGCTATGTGAAAGTACACTAGAAGGGGGTGAATAGGTGTACGGCTAATCTAATGAACTAAAATTAAAAACTAAATTGCAACACACTTAATGCAACCAACGAGTGTAGCCGAATTCCCGGTGAAGGGCTCTGGACTAACTCCTCTTGATTCCTCTGAATAAGAGTTGAGGCGCTATATGAAGCTCTCGAGGTTAAGCACAAGTGAGGCACACACAATTAAGCCAAGCATATAATGAATGAGCAATATGAAATGATGCAAGGCACAATAGTGAAAGAGAGAGAGTTAGAGTCAATGGATCAATCGCTAACACAGGGATATGTTTCGAGGTTCAAGCACACAGCTCTATGTCCCCGCCTTCACATAGAAGGATTTCCACTAACTTTGTCCACACAGGACTCCCACACAGGGAACCTCTACTAAGGATTTGGGGCAATACCACCGGGAGTACACAACTCCTTTCTCAACCGAATATAACCTCTCACTAGAGGCAATGCACAACCAACACAAATACCACCTCACACAAGAGGGGTAGGCACTTAGCTAATACAAATCAATCACCTCACACTTGAGGGATTCAAACACAAACTCCACCTCTCACTAGAGGAGCCAACCAACAATCTCCACCTCTCACTAGAGGGAGCCAACCACCACTCTAAAATCAACCTCTACACAAGAGGGATAACACAAATAAGGAGGGTTACAACTTTGTGGTCTATCTCAACCACTAACAACTTCTTTTCCCACAAAACAAAAAGATCCTAATAGATAGGATAGAATGATATGGCTCAAGTGTGAGAAATCAAGATGTTGGAAAACAAATCACAAGGAAAAATACTTAGGAAAACAACTTAGTATTTGATAGAAATGAAGAACAAGGCAAATATCCCAAATTTGTATTTTTCTTTGATTTTTACAGCTCTTGAAAACAAATAAAGAATGATCTTTAAAAACCAATAAACTCTTTTGAAAACTTACTTTTAAAACACTAGAGAATAGGAGAAATTTTGCTCTTGGAAATCTTAACCAAAAACCAACCTCAAATGGGGTATTTATAACCCCCAAAAGAATTCTGCCCGTTGGCAGCTGACTAGGCCAATAATGGCCTTCCGGTTGACCGGCAGGTCGACCGGCCAACGGTCAAATTTTTTACCGTTGAGCCAGCCCGTCGACTGCCCGGTCGACCGGGCCCTGAACCAGAAAGCAACGGCTCTCTGGCGGTCGACCGCCTGGTCGACCGGGGCAACCTGAGAGTGGGTTGCCTTCAGTCGGTCAACCGCTCGGTCGACCGGCCAACTGACATGGCCTTGTGCACGTTTGTGTGCACGTCCGGTCGACCGTTCCGGTCGACCGGCTCCTGGTCCGGTCGACCGGTCGGTCGATCGCTAGAGCCTGGCAGACAGAATTTAGGACGTGAAAAACAGGGTTTTTAATAACCAAATAAATCTCATAAAATCTGTAAAAATCCACAAAAATAAGTTCTTATATTCTCTTTGAAGTACAAACTTGTTTGAGTAAAAATCAAACCAAGTTACAAACATTTTGAACTCTTTTTGTGTTATGAAAATTTTACAGAAAACCAAATTCCGTATTTTTCAAAACTTGGATTTTTGAAATGGAAAAATGTTTTGTCCAAAACTCATCCAAATACAAAAACATGATACTTAAACAACTTGAAGCATATAGTATATGGATATAATCCAATATACATGAAAGATATATATATATATCAATGTTTTTGACTTAAAATCCAAAAATATGTTTTGTTAAAATACCAAAACACCAAACTCATGAAATAGACTATCAAACTAAGTTTGTTTAAATAATTGAAGCATACATGTATATAGAACAAATCTAATATACATTAAACCATGTAAACTTGTTTTGATTCTATCTATTCATGAAAATAAAGATCGGTTAAACCAAAAACTAAAAACCAAAACCAAAATATGAAATGTGTGTGTTGTGAACTTGAGCATATCGCACTATCTAATCTTTAACAAATGGATCTAAACTATAAACTAAACTATGTACCGAGGTTCTACTTGACGAACTCCGTCTTCAAGCCGACTCGATCCAAACGTGATCCACCGAGCTTGACTCCAACGAGTGTTAGATATGAACTTTAACGCTCGGGCTCATGAATCACCATGTGAAAAGCTCCAAAACACCTTTGTTGAAGCTAATCACCCAATAATATCTTGGTTAAATATCTGAAACTAAACATCACAAGATTATTAGTAAACATAAGTACATGAGTTAATCATCATCAAAACTAGAGTGGAAGGCCTCTGGGCCAACAATCTCCCCCATTTTGATGATGACAAAACTCATGGAGTTATATATGCATGGATTAAAGTTAAGCTTCAAAGAAGCTCCCCCTTAACTCATGCATAGCAATAAACAATAAATATATGCAATGAATACTAAACATGGATATGCATCAACATGCATAAAAACAATGAAATGAACATGCTCTTGATACCAAACATGAAATAAACATGCTCTTGATACCAAACTTTTAAAATAAATTCCTTTTCCTTTTTAAAATAAACATGTTCTTAAATAATTGCTTTTGATACCAATAAAAATTTCAATGAAAAACTTAAGCTCTTGATATAAAACAAAATTCTTGATACCAATTGGAAAGATAATCACTAAAGCTTTTGATAAATAAACAAATAAACAATAAACATGCATATAAACTCAAATACTTCTCCCCCTTTTTGTCAATCATCAACAAAGGGGTCAAAGAAAACAATATTCTCCCCATTTTGTCTTAAACAAAAAAAATCAATGAGGGGTGAAATCTAATCAAAACGTTATGATACCAATTGTAAGAAAAAATATATCAATTTAGTGCATCATGATATCAATGAAATATACCAATTGAAAGTACATAATGTGGTACATAAAATAAATATTTTAATATAAATTTAAATGCCAATTATTACCAATTGCAAGTAAATACCAATTAAATACCAATTGTAAGTAAATAAATCATTTTGAGCAATTCAACCAAAAATTTTGATATCAATAAAACATACTAATTCTTAACATTGTTTTATTGTTTTCTTTATTGTAAGTAAACTTATAGGTAATCCGATACCAATATGTAAAGATTAGTACCAATTGAAAGTAATTTTTTTATTAAAAGCATATGATACTAAAAATAATCAATATCATTTTTTAATCATATTTCAACATAAAGTGTGGGAGTAAAATATTAATTAAAAGATGAAATATAAATTTCTTCCCGTTTATGAAATACCAAATAAAATGATGCATAAGCTTGTATAAGATACCAATTGAAACATAATCAATTGAAATATAATAGTCATTTGAAATCAAGCTTAGCATAACCAAAATTTATGCTCAAGGATATAGAGATATAGTAAGCGCAAATGAATCATATATTTATGCATGAAAAATGAATACCAATCGAAATTGATACTATTTGAAGTGTAAGCATACATATATAGAAACATATATGAGTATACGAAAAAAATTATCAATAGTGATACCAATTGAAAAGATCCAATGATACCAATTGAAACACAATAAGATCAAGCGTATAACTCATATTACCTTCCGCCCATTTCATGCACATGTTTAAAAAGATTTTCAATAAAAAGCATACAAGGCATAGTCGCCCAACCAACCGCCCTTAGATGGGTAGGGATTTTCAAAAATAGGTTTGAAAATATAATATGTTTGAAAAACTCTACCAAATAAAGAATTTGAACTAGTTATGTAAAAAACTTGTAAATTAGTACGAAATCCTTCAAGTAAGGAATAAAATAAAAATATATTTCATGAAAAACATGTAGATCACATGATCACCAAAACACCCAAGATCTATATAGCACAAATTGTACTCATGAAAACAAAATCATGAGAAAACATTAAATAAAGTGAGTGTATAAGAGTTATATGAAACACATCATTATGAAAATAGTCAATTTAGCTCAATATAAAATTCCTTAAAAACATGAAAATCATCAAAACTAGAATCCTTCAAGTTAAATGTATGTCATGTACAAACTAAAGTATACATACATATCCAAATATAAATGAGTCCACATAAGTATATGCATGAAGGCAAGTGGCTCAAGGATGTATATGTATAGCTATTAATTTGAACAAAATAGACATATACAAGAAGTTAAACATATAAACATGAAAAACATGTAGAAAATGAGAATACAAGTCAAATGTATGAATTATCAAAACTAGGCTATACTAGTACATCTAATAAGTACAAATGAGCGTTTAAACAAAACACATAATAGTCTATTTGTAGCTTACTAGTTGTACAAGTATATATCCAAGTTTTAATGAAAACTAACATTTAAACAAGTAATCAAAACATGAAGCATAGAAATCAAAACAAAAACTTACAAACATCCATATGATCATTATGTACATACACATGCATAGATCTAGGACATACACATTAGATAAACTAAAGTGAGAACACTAAATATAAATCCATATAAACATGGGTGTCTCAAATACTAATCATGCATGTCATAGGACTAATAAACATAGCATATGGCATAATGAACATTAAAACAATAAATGCTATAAATGAATGATCTAAAAGCATGCAAACATAAGGAGGAGTAAGAGATAGTTACCAAAACCATGAGGGCAACTCTCCATGTCTTCAAAACAGGTGGTCCTCCCACCAAACTCCCCTTGAAAGTGATGCATCCAAATAGTCCTCTTTTAAGCTCGGAACGCATCCACCTCAAGGCACCATCGCTCTCATGTCACGCGAGAGCCCGCACCTACATCAAATAACATAGGGGTGGTCTTGGTACCCACACTCTTTTGGGTCCATGGGGGTTAGTTCCTTTCCTAACCCAAATAAATTTAGTTGCTAAATTTATATCATGTATCTTATCATAGCAAAATTTAGCAAGGTGGCCGTTACGTCCATAATGCGTACAAGTGTACACATGAGCACACATAGTGTTGTGTACATGAACATGCGAAGCATGTGTATGCCGTGGATGGTGTGAATGTATAGAAGGAATTTGTTTCTTTCGAAACAAAGATTCCAAACGTGAGTGGTTCAAAGCACAATGGCTCAAAGTGGAGCCCAAGCAATCAACACTCTTCTTAAGCATAGATATATCATTTTCAATTATAGAAGAGGTGCATGCAATAGGTAAGCTAGATGAAGCTACACTAGCATGGCAAACATGTGTACCTAAATCATTTTTCAAAGATTTATTTTCATTTAAGAAAACTTCTAAATCTTTGAAATCAAATCAATCTTGTTTTTTCAAAGACACTTCTTCTTTTACAACAAAGTCAAGTTTTGAAGACAAAGCTTCATTTTTCTTTAAAACCTCATTGCAATCATTTTTATTTTCAAAATCTTATTTTCATTTAAAACAAGTTCAAGTTGGGTTTTCAAAGAGTCACACTCATTTGAAATCTCACCTTCTCTTGTAAAGCCAATTCAAGTTTTAAAAATAAATCTTTATTTTCTTTATTTAATCCAAAAGTCTTCTTTTTCAAAAGATTATATTTTTTTCAATAATTTTTCACAAACAATTGATAGTTCTTCATTTAAAATATTTGGATCAACATAATCATTACAAGAAGAACAAGCATCATCCTCATCTAATTGAGTTTCCAAGTTTACCTCAAGGGAGTCATTCCCTTGGACCATGTAGCATTGGTGCTCGAATTCTCCACTAGATCCATCCTCCCTTTGGATTGGCAATTGAAGGTTGGAGGAGGTCAACATGTTCCACACTGCAAAGACGGAATCACAGTTAGAAACTAAGCACAAATATTCTTTATTAAGCGTGCTTCTAAGTGCCTCAAGGGCTTGTGCATTGTCCTCTATATGCTTGCTATTATCAAGATAGGATTTGTTGGTAGCGGCAAGAAAAACATGCAAGCCTAGGGTTTTTAGATACATGGACATCCTAAATTTTCACATGTCAATGTTGGAGACATCAAACATGGGAGGTAACAAGCAATCCATGAGTGTGTGTAAACAATGTGCAAATGCAAATGATAGATTAACAAAACCAAGATCACACTCCTAGGCGGTTAAACCAAATATCAGGAGCGTAGGCTCTGATACCAATTGAAAGTACACCTAGAGGGGGGTGAATAAGTGTACGACTAATCTAATGAACTAAATGCAAAAATTAAAAACTAAATTGCAACACACTTAATGCAACCAACGAGTGTAGCCGAATTCCCGGTGAAGGGCTCTGGACTAACTCCTCTTGATTCCCTGAATAAGAGTTGAGGCGCTATATGAAGCTCTCGAGGTTAAGCACAAGTGAGGCACACACAATTAAGCCAAGCTTATAATGAATGAGCAATATGAAATGATGCAAGGCACAATAGTGAAAGAGAGAGAGTTAGAGTCAATGGATCAATCGCTAACACACGGATGTGTTTCGAGGTTCGAGCACACAGCTCTACGTCCCCGCCTTCACACAAAAGGATTTTCACTAACTTTGTCCACACAAGACTCCCACACAGGGAACCTCCACTGAGGATTTGGGGCAATACAATCGGGAGTACACAACTCCTCTCCCAACCAAATACAACCTCTTACTAGAGGGAATGCACAACCAACACAAATACCACCTCACACAAGAGGAGTAGGCACTTAGCCAATACAAATCAATCACCTCACACTTGAGGGATTCAAACACAAACTCCACCTCTCACTAGAGGGAGGCAACCAACAATCTCCACCTCTCACTAGAGGGAGCCAACCACCACTCCAAAATCAACCTCTACACAAGAGGGATAGCACAAATAAGGAGGATTACAACTTGGTGGTCTATCTCAACCACTAACAACTTCTTTTCCCACAAAACAAAAAGATCCTAATAGATAGGATAGAATGATATGGCTCAAGTGTGAGAAATCAAGATGTTGGAAAATAACTTAGTATTTGATAGAAATGAAGAACAAGGCAAATATCCCAAATCTATATTTTTCTTTGATTTTTTCAACTCTTGAAAACAAATAAAGAATGATCTTTAAAAACCAAAAACTCTTTTGAAAACTTGTTTTTAAAACACTAGAGAATAGGAGAAATTTTGCTCTTGGAAATCTTAACCAAAAACCAACCTCAAATGGGGTATTTATAACCCCAAAAGAATTCTGCCCGTTGGCAGCTGACTAGGCCAATAATGGCCTCCCGGTCGACCAGCCGGTCGACAACCAACGGTCAAATTTTTGACCGTTGAGCCTGCCGGTCGACCGCCCGGTCGACCGGGCCTTGAACCAGAGAGCAACGACTCTCTGGCCGGTCGATCGCCCGGTCGACCGGGGCAACCCGAGAGTGGGTTGCCTTCAGTCGGTCGACCGCTCGGTCGACCGGCCAACTGACATGGCCTTGTGCACGTACGGTCGACCGGCTCCTGGTCCGGTCGACCGCCAGGGCCTGGCAGACAGAATTTAGGACTTGAAAAACAGGGTTTTTATACCAAATAAATCCCATAAAATCTCTAAAAAATTCACAAAAATAAGTTCTTATATTCTCTTTGAAGTACAAACTTGTTGAGTAAAAATCAAATCAAGTTACAAATATTTGAACTCTTTTTGTGTTATAGAAATTTTATCGAAAACCAAATTTCGTATTTTCCAAAACTTGGATTTTGAAATGGAAAAACGTTTTGTTCAAAACTCATCCAAATATAAAAACATGATACTTAAAAAACTTGAAGCATATAGTATTTGGATATAATCCAATATACATGAAAGATATATATAGCAATGTTTTTGACTTAAAATCCAAAAATATTTTGTTAAAATACCAAAACACCAAACTCATGAAATAGACTATCAAACTAAGTTTGTTTAAATAGTTGAAGCATACATGTATATAGAACAAATCTAATATACATTAAACCATGTAAACTTGTTTGATTCTATCTATTCATGAAAACAAAGATGGTTAAACCAAAAACCAAAAACCAAAACCAAAACATGAAACGTGTGTGTGTTGTGAACTTGAGCATATCACACTATCTAATCTTTAACAAATGGATCTAAACTATAAACTAAACTATATACCGAGGTCTACTTGACGAACTCCGTCTTCAAGCCGACTCGATCCAAATGTGATCCACCGAGCTTGACTCCAACGAGTGCTAGATATGAACTTTGACGCTCGGGCTCTTAAATACCATGTGAAAAGCTCTAAAACACCTTTGTTGAAGCTAATCACCTACTAATATCCTGGTTAAATATCTAAAACTAAACATCACAAGATTATTAGTAAACATAACTACATGAGTTATCATCATCAAAACTAGAGTGGAAGGCCTCTGGGCCAACACGATACACACATACCTTGGCTTCAGCACTCTTCAACAGTAAATAGAAAATGAAATGAAATAGACACGTGCTTAAATGCAAAATCTAAATCATTTTTAGCATTTACAATCAACTTTTATTGTTGTGTTAAAAATGTATATACAGTGAGTCAAACAAGAAGATAAATGCTACAGAAATTCAGATTTCAATTCAGCCAACCTGCAAAAATACAGGTTAGTAGTTCACTCAATTTTGCCACTAGAATGTAGCAAATCTGAGGGATTCTTGGCTCTGCTTTCTTGAGCAGAGTCCAAGGCCACTTATGTATCCACTGCAGCAAGAATTTCTTGTTGTTATATCTATACAAAAAATAAAGAAGAAAGTTAACCAAAAATGTAAACTTTAAAGAGAGTAACTTACCGTCCCTCCCCGGCAACGGCGCCAAAATTTTGATTGAGATAGAACCTGCACACAAAATACAGTATTTCAGATTTTAAGATTAAAGAGTGCAAGTTACTCAATTCTACCGCAATAGCAAGTGGCTATGCGGGTCGTGATCCACAAGGAGGGACTAGCGACGGAAGCTTGTTTAGCAAGTTCTCTTTTATGCTACCATTAATGGTTAAAGTTCTTCTTTAATTTCTAAAAAGAAAATAAAAATAAATTACATTGAAGTTAGGCAGAAAGTGAGAGATTGGGAAGATGGAGAAATTAGAATTGGATATGTACAAAGAAATAGAAAAGGAGTGATAAAAGAAGTAGGTGTTGTTGGTGTAGGTGATCTAAACTAAAGAAATAAAAGAAAAGAAAGAAAAGATTAAAGAAATACTTACCTCCTTTGGTTGATGACTTATCTGGAAACCTTACATGTTCTACCTTACTTCGGAGGCGTTCAACGCATAAGCCATAAGATCGAGCTCAGTCCCCATTCGCATTACATCATCAAGACGAATAAGAATGAAATGATACGGAGTCTTGAGGAGGAGAACATCATCATGAAATATTGTTGGCACTCACACAAACATTGTTATACTGATGCCTCTAGATTCACTGGAATGCTCATCATAGCCAAAAGAGGAAAAGTAGAAAGAAGAAGAAGGAAACAAAAGTAAAGACAAACATAAAAAAAAGTTACCTTTTATTGCTTACAGAAACGATGGAAGAAAGGAGGAGGCACATCGGTGTCACTCTCAACATAAGCCTCTCTCTCTCTCTTACTTACATGAATCTCAATCTAACCTAAGCTTACAAAGAAATTAAAATTACATAAAAAGAAAACAAAAACCTACACTACAAAGAATGAAAAACTTGATTAAATCCTATCTCTGCATGGTCGTCCCCTGTACGCTCTGAAAATCTCAGTATTTATAGGCAAAACCCACCCTATGAGAGCGTATGAAGAAGGGGGAGCAAATGCTCCCCCTAACTCTCCAACAAAGCCGCGAAAATGCAGCTTTGACCGCGTTTTCGCTGCTAGGGTGTGGCCAGGTGGCCACACCCTATTAGTAGAACTCTCCGGCTTCGCGATTTGTATTTATCTTCAGCTGGATTTGTAGTTTAAGTCCGAGATTTTGACGAAATGACCTTTGATCTTTGGCTTCAACCGCTTGATTTGGGATGATTCATTTCAACCGGTTTTTAACCTCTCTGATTTGTCAAGATTTTCCCTGATTCACTGATTTCGAATTTATTCTGATTTAATTCAGAATTTGATGGGCTTTTGGGCTCATTTTACTTCACTCTCCTTTAGGAATGGGCCTACAAATAAATTAAACAATAATTAGGAGCAAACAGAGTTTATTTTATGATAAGTATGAGAATATAATAATAAACGTGCAATCTTAGCGACCGATTAATATATATTTATTAGGTATAAGAATTTTGTTTTTGAACCCTAAGTGTGTAAGTGTTTAAAATGTGCATATGTCATCAAGGTAGAGATCAAGAGTAAATACTTTTCCAGATTCTCTTTCTAACCCTAGAAATCAAACAAATAATCTTATTTTGACTAAGTATAAGAAATCCTAGTTATGATTCTCCTATTCCTTAAAATTGACTTAATTTTTTACAAAACATATGTCAAAATATTGTTCTTTTTCCAAAAAGTTTTTTTAAAAACCATTTTTTTAAGTTATGTTAATCATAATAGAACTCTTTCCAACACCTTCTCCTTAGAATAATCTCCTAATGAGTTCAGAATGTCCCTAAGACCAACGTCTATCAGATTTAAAATTAGTCTTAGGTTGGTGCGTGCTTGGAGATGGTTTGTGGGCTAAGAAATGATAATGACTTCTCCACCTTATTTTTTGTTCGGTTTTGCCCTTAAGATTGATTGTGTAAGTGTGCAAGTATAAAGCAAAAGTAACACTCAAAAAGCAAGTAAATCACCCAAGAATGTTCTATGCTAGATGCTATGCAAATGTACCTTATTTTCAGCTTTCTTCAATAGTAATTGAAAAGGAAACGAAATTAGACAAATGCCTATAATGCAAGTCTAAACATTTTCTAAGCATTTGGCAATCAATCAGATTACTGTTGGATTAAAAACATGATTGTGAAAATATCAAAAATAGCACTTGTAGAAACTGTATTTTGCAAAGCAATATGTCCTGCAAAAAAAGAGTTTTTAGAAGTCCAAAAGAAAGCCGCGTTTTTGTGGCTTCTCTTGCTTTTGTGTGATTTTTTCTTGGAATCCTGTTTCCTACTTTCTAGAGTGGGGGTACAGAATAGCAAGTCTCTTCTGTAATGTTTGAATACTAAACCTGATTTTCTTCACCCTGAAACAGAACACCAAACTTGTTAAAAATACAATTACATTGTTCCCTCCCCGGCAACGGCGCCAAAAATATGATTGCAAAAATGTAAAGAATATCATGTAGCCTAGGGTTAACGGGGTATCCACGAAGAGAAATACGATGAAAGCGTTTTGATGTTTTGTTTCAAAAAGAAAGATTGGTTTTGGTGTTTTTAGTTGAAAAGAAAATGGAGAGTAAAGAAGTGATTTAAAGAAAACTGAAAATTTAGAATAGACTTGGAGAAGGTGATTTTAAAGAAGTGAAAAAATGTTGTGTTTGTTAGTATTTAAAAAAGAAAGATCCGAACTCACTATTCTATTATTCAATCATGTGTTGTTCTTTTGAAAGTTAAAATGCCTCAATGAGATTATAGACAAAGATTTTAGTCTTGTAAAAAGAGATCACGTAAAACACATGAGATAATTTTTAGAAATCGAACTCAGTTTTGAAAATTTCTTTGAGTTGAATATTAAACCATCAAAGTAATAGAGCAAGCATGGAATAAAAACAAGTTCTTTTTAAGATCAACTTCAAGAGTTAGTTCAAAATCCAATCCTATCTTCATGTGCCTTCAAGAACACTCGCCAATATGCAAGGCTTAATCTAGGCATTCATAGGATTCACTGGGTTCCGTTTTATAGAAATCAATCAAGAAGAAAACTTAAAGGAGAAGCAGGTTAGTGAGCTCAGAAAACTGATTTAGCTACTCATAACGAAAAAAGAATAAACAATGGATTGAATTGAAAGCATAGACATACCAGTACAATTGAGTAGAATAAAGCAAGGTGAATCTCTTTTGATTGTCACTTCAACAATTAATTATATACTTTTTTCCTCTCTCTCTCTCACTTGTTGCTGAACTGAAATAAAAATGAGACAACTTCTCATAAATTATCTAACCATAATTTTAAATTCTAAAAATAAAGCAAGAAATTAATCCTTGTCTCCATCCCTCTCTTCTATGTAGAATGCAGTATTTATAGCCAAAAGGAGATAAGGGAGAGTGTGAGAAGATAAGGGGAGCGCTCCCCTTATCTCCATTAGATTGTCGTGGATCTACGACAAAGATGTGGCCAAATGGCCACATCTTGGGAGCGTATCTTGTAGATTCCCTGATTCTTCCTTTTATCCACCTGGTTTTGTGATTTGAGCTCTGGATTCGATGATACTCTCGTTGATCTTCAGTTAATTAACTGAATTTTATGAGAATCCAATTTAACTGAATTTCAATTGGTTTTATCTCTCCTGATTTGCCTTGATTCGAATTAATTCTAAATTAAATCAGAATTTAGATGGGCTTTTTTCTCTCTTTTCTCCCATGGTAATACGCTTGCATATTATTAAACAAAAAGATAATTAAAATAAAGTTTATTATAGCATAAATATGGGAAATATGACTATAATTATGTAATATCAGTGACCGATTAGTCGGCCTATCAATAGAAAACAAGAATCACTTTACATCGCCACATGAAGAACCCGACCTTAAACAAAGGGGAGAACCAGTTCTTCTTCCCTCTTTTGTAATCAGAATCGTTCCGCTATAACTTTTTCAGCCACTAAAAGAAACGTTACATCGACCAGGTTTTTCAACCTGAACAATAGTAGATTGCTCGTTCATGATTTTGATCATTGTTTTGGGCTAGTAAAGCTCTCAAGGAATGATGCAGCGCTCAAACATATAACAGGAAAGGTTTTTTTGTTGCTGGAGGTACCAGAACAGGTGGGTGTGTGAGATATGAAATTACATGTAGAGGGGGGTGAATAGGTGTATAGCTAATCAAATGAAAATTCTAGACAATTTAATATGAAATAATGTAACCGATCACTCAAATGAGACTTGAAGCCGAATTCCCCGTGAAGGGCTCTGAACTTCTCCTTGTGATTCCTCTAGATAAGAGTTGATGTGCTCAATTGCTATTTTGTTGAGATGAATATTGATCGACAAGAATAAATGAATGATAAACAAGTAAATAGAGGCAATAAAGCAATCGCAAACAAAAAGATTTGTTTCGATATTCGAGCCACTGCTATACGTCCTCGCCTTCACCACCATGAAGAATTTCACTATCCACTATAGGATCCTCCACAAAGGGACCTTACAACAAGAAATTATAACTACTCAGAGTACACAGCTTCATAACTCAATCCTCTAGACCAGAGGCAGCACAAAGCTAATAGAGATAACAAGCTCTTGGTGATTAAGAGATCACAAACACTCTCTTTACAACTCTCAAACAAAAATCCTATAGACTAAAATGTAAACTTGAAGCTCAAGGATGTAAGTGAGAGTGAAAATAAGAAAAGAGAGATTTTTAGAGCGAAAAACTCAATTAAAACTTTGAAAATAAGAGCAGAAAAGAAAACTTTATTCAATCCCAATGACTTTTTATATAGGTTATAGAAAAACACTTTTAGAATAGTTTTACCAGGTCTAAAAAGGAAGAAATTGACCCTAAAAATTCAACTTTTCACGTTTTAAAAGAAACATGTTTAAAAATAGATTTAAAAGAACTGGTCGTTACTGCCAGTCTGGCAGTCTATCGATCGACCGGACGGTCGATTGGCCATTTAAAATAATTTGACTATTGGCTCTTGGTCGACTGGTCGGTCGATCGTGTTTAACTGAGACTAAACTAGTTACAGTGGTCAACCGCCCGGTCAACCGCAATAAGGGACTGGTCGACCAGCCGGTCGACCAGGAATGTGCACAACACACACACCCCAATTGTCAGAGTTCGGTGGACTGTGCAGTCAGCCGTTCTGGCCTGTAAGAGGCACGGTCGACCGCCCGATCGACCGACCTAGGCCAAAAACTGGGTCAAGTTATTTTTTTTAAGATAAAGAAATTTTTTAAATAATTTTTGTTTGAATTTTAAAAAAGAGAAGACATGTATAGCCATGAGATATAATATAAAAACTTCTAAGAAAATGTGGAGCAAGTATTAAAACCAAACATGTCAAAACCATACTTTTGAAAACGTGCACTTTTGTGTGTGTATATCTTTGAGCCTCAACTCTATATTCTATTCTTTAACAAACTAGTTTCTTATAAGGTTCTAATCAACTACAAGAATATTCAAGTGGGCTTCTCTGATAGTGACGTTTGAGTGACACTGAGTGCTTTGAGCTATGATCCCGTTCTTAAGTACCCTTGAGCCATCAACACCTTCCTTTAGAGGAAGAAATCTGTTAGATCTTCTTAAACCCTGTTAGATCTTTTGAACCTTGAAATATACTCTTGAACTTGATTAATACCAAATAATTTTTAGTTGTTTTTGCTTACCCTTTTTAATGCATGACAAAAAGGGGGAGAAGTATTTATGAATATTTATTGGTATTTATTTGATCATGCTCTTATACAATGATTTTATCATATAACTTGTTAATATCTTGTACTTGATAGCTAGCATAACTCGAGGGGGATTTTTTACAAAGCTCTTTCCTAAATTTTTCTTTTAAATAGCTCATAGGCTTTGTTATCATCAAAACACAAAAACTGGGGATTGTAACCTTTAGGCCAACAATCTCCCCTTTTTGATGAGGACAAATTATATACGCTATTTAAAAGAAAATTAGGAAAGAGCTTTGTAAAAACTCTCTCTCAAGTTATGCTAACTATCAAGTACAAGATATCAACAAGTTATATGATAAAGGCATTGTATAAGAGCATGATCAAACAAATACCAATAAATACTCATTAATACTTCTCTCCCTTTTTATCATGCATCAAAAAGGGTAAGCAAAAACAACCAAAATTTAAAACATGTGTAGATTTTATCAGAAGGAAAACTCATGAATTAACAATATAGACATTTAATTATCCACAAATGAAAGAGAATCTGTTAAAATCAAATGGTTTAGTAAAAATATCTGCTAGTTGAAAATCAGTTGAAACATAATCAATTTCAATATCATCTTTCTCATAGTGATCTCTAAGAAAGTGATATCGAATTTCTATGTGCTTTATCTTACTATGTTGATTTGAATTTTTTGCCATATGAATGTACTAGTATTATCAAAAAATATCTTAATATGATCATAATCCAAATCATAGTCAAAGAGAGTATGTTTCATCTAAAGGACTTGTGCACAATAACCCCGGCCGCAACATACTCCGCCTCAGTAGTTAAGAGGGCTACAAAATTTTATTTCTTAGAAGACCATGAAATAAGATAATTTTCTAGAAATTAATAAGTTCCACTTGTGCTCTTCCCATCCACTCTAAAACCGACATAGTCAGTATCCGAAAAACTCGTCATGAAAAATTATTCGGTCTTCGGAAATCACAAACCCATTCCAATAGTACCATTAAGATATATAATAATGCGTTTTACCATATTAAGTGGGACTTTTTAGGACAAGATTGGAATCTAGCATATAGACATACACTAACTATGATATCCAGCCAACTAGTCATTAAATAAAGTAAACTATCAATCATGCTTCTATAAACTTTAATGTCAACATTTAAACCTTGTGCATCCTTATCAAGTTTTATTGTGATAGCCATGGGAGTTTTGCTCGTCTTTGCCCCTTCAAGTCCAAATTTCTTGATGAGTTCCCTTGTATACTTGGTTTGATTTATAAAAATTTCATCACTCTTTTACTTGATTTGGAGTCCAAGGAAGTAGTTTAGCTCACCCATTATAGACATCTCAACCTCATTCTCATGCATGATTCAAAATTTTTGCAAAGCTTTTCATTAGTAGATCCAAATATAATATCATAAGCAAAAATTTGAACAATAAGAATATCACTATCTACATGTTTTATAAACAAAGTGGTATTTACTTTACATTTTATAAAACCATTTGAAATAAGAAATGTTGAAAGTCTTTCATACCAAGCTCTAGGAGCTTGTTTTAAACCATATAACACTTTGTCTAATTTGAAAATAAAATTCAGATGTGTAGGATTAACAAACCCGAGGGATTGTTCAACATACACTTCCTCTTCAATAAAACCATTTAAAAATGTGCTTTTGACATCCATTTGAAAAGTTTGAAATCTTTATAAGAAGCAAAAGCAAGTGTAATCTGTATGGCTTCAAGCCATGCTATGGGTGCAAAGATTTTCTCAAAATCGATACCGTCGATTTGGGTGTAACCTTGGGCCACTAACTTAGCTTTTTTTCTAAAAATACTACCTGACTCATCCAACTTGTTCCTAAAAGTTTATTTAGTACCAATTGTTGGTCTATCATGGGGTCTAGGAATAAGGTGTCAAACTTAGTTGCGCTCATATTGGTTGAGCTCATCTTACTTTGCAAGCAACCAATATGAGTCGCCCTCGGCTTCGAGGATGTTCTTTGGTTCGATTTGAGAAATAAAAGCAAAATGGCCACAAAAATTATGAAGTTTGGAGCGAGTAGTTACCCCTTTTAATATATTACCTATGATGAGTTTCTTGGGATGACTTATAGCAAATCTCCAATCTTTTAGAAGTGGCAATGTTAGTGCCACTCAACCTCTTGAACTTCATCTTGTTTATCAAGGTTTTGGCTTATCTTCTTGGATAGGTGAGCCCTTCAAAGTTACTTTCTCTATGTCTTTACCTAAAGAATCAATCTCTACAACATTCTCAACAAAAGCATTAGATTCTTCAAACTTAACATGCATAGATTCTTTAATTGTCAAAGTAGATTCATTGAAGATTCTATAAGCCTTTCTAGTATTAGAATAACCAACAAAAATAGCTTCAAAAGATTTAGTATCAAATTTACCTAAGTTATCTTTGGTTTTAAAATAAAACATTTGCATCCAAAAACTCTAAAGTAAGAAATATTAGGCTTTCTCAAATAGTAAATTTCAAAGAAGTTTTGAAAGTATTTTTATAAAAATAAATTCTATTTGATAAGTAACATGAAGTACGATTCTTTCTTTCAATGACTCCATTTTGTTGTGGAGTTTTAAGACAAGATAATTCATGCCTAATTCTATTTTCTTCATAATAAGTGATAAAAGAATGGTTAATGAATTCACCATCTCTATCACTTCTTATGCGCAAAATCGAAAAACTTTTTTCTTTTTCAACCCTTTCTATAAAAAATATTAAAATGTGAAAAGACTTGATCTTTATATTCCAAAAAGAAAACCCACGTAAAACGAGAAAAATCGTCAACCAATACAAAACAAAACGGTTTTCATTTAAACTCTTAGTTTTAGTAGGACCAAACAAATCCATGTGGATTAACTCTAATAGTCTAGATGTCATGATATCCTTGATTGATTTGAAAGAGAACTTGATTTGTTTCCCAAGTTGGCACGCATCACAAATACGATCCTTTTCAAACTTCAAGTAAGGAATACCCTTCACCGATTTCTTAGAGTTAATTGTAGATATATTATCAAAAGATACATGGCCTAATCTTTTATGCCATAACTAAGAATCCTCATTGAAGGCATTTAAACATGTAGCATTGCAATCTAAATTTAACATATCAATAATATATACATTATTTTCACAAAATTCGAAAAGAATGCAAGCTTCGATTTTACCATCTAAAACATCGCAAGAAGAATCATCAAAAAAACTTTGAAACCTCGATCATATAGTTGACTAATACTCAAGAGATTATGCTTGAGCCCATCAACTAAAACAATATTTTCAATCAATGGAGATGAACCAATTTTAATGTTATCTATACTGATATTGTTACCCTTTGAGTCATCTCTGAAGGTGACGGTGCCACCTTCATGATACCTTGATAGGGTTACAAAATTATTGATGTCCCAAGTCATGTGTCTGAGCAGCCGCTATCAAGATACCACCGCTCCCTACGTCTTGGAGCCTTGATGTGTACCTATATCAAATAATGAAGTTATTGATTATGGTACCATATTTTCTTAGGTCCTATGACGTTAGTACTTCGAACCCATATATGATTATTAGAAGCATTTATACGATCAAAATAAAATTTATCTAAGTGACCCTTTTGGCCACAATAAGTACATGAATAAACTCTACCATACATGAATGCATGATGTATATGATGAGCATGTGAAACATGAGCATGCTTAATGTGTGATTTAGAAGTGTGGGCATGTGTAGTACGAATATGTTTCTTTGAAGAATTTTTCTTAGAAAACATAGCCTCTAATTTAGCTTTATCAAACTCACATTTCTTTTAAACATTTCTCAGAGTGTGATTTAGTTTTTAAAGTAGAAATTTCATTTTCATCAATCATGAAAAACTTTGCTTTACATGAAATCTTGTATGCATCAAAATCTTTTTGTGTGGATAAAAGAGTGGAAGAAAAATCATCATTTTCTTTAGAAAGAGTAATAATTTTATTTTGAAGAACTTCATTTTTCTTTTCATTTTTAGATATTTTTTCTTTAGAAAATCATAATTATTTGAAAGTTCTACAAATGCATCTCCTAATTCATCCATAGTTAAATCAGAATCATCAGGGGATGGTTCAGAAGTTACCTTAGGTGTGTTATCATTTGCCAGGAAACACAAGTTTACCGTGTCCACCTCCTCTTTGGATTCACTTTCTGAATCCCATGTACCTTTGAGAGTTTTCTTCTTAAATGGATTCTTTGACTTGTTTGAGGAAGATGGCTTATTTTTGATATTCGGACATTCAGCAATGATATGTCCGGGTTTTTGACAATTGAAACAGACGATTTTCTTTTCCTCCTTTCTTTGTCATCGTCTCCTATTGTTGATCTTTGCCTTGTTGTACATCCTCCTTACATTTCTTACAAGGAGGGAAAGATCTTCATCATCTTCTTCTTCTTATCATTGTAGGAGATGATGGGAGTAGACTTGAAGGCAATTGTCTTCTTCTTTTATGGTGTCATTTCTTCTCTAGCCTTCCTCTCTATCTCATGGGTCTAAGGTTGCCTATAAGACCGACGAGCTCCATCTCTTCTTTGTCGTTTAACTTTTTCAATGTAGTAGCTTTGACTTCCCATGAGGGTGAAAGTGCACGAATAACCTTCTGGACTTTTTGATCATTGTCAATGGCATCACATAAAGAAGCAAGACCATTAATTATTTTAGTAAATTTTGTAGCCATATCATCAATGGACTCATTTTCATGCATAGTGAAGTTTTCATATTGGGAACGCAAGAGATCAATTTTAGCCCTCTTGACTTGTGATGTTCTCTCATAAGTGACCACTAGGTATGACCAAATCTCGTAGGCGAATTTGCAATGAATGACCCTAGCTATGTCGTCATCGTTCAAGGCTTGAAGCAACGCATAGTGTGCCTTTGCATTGGCATCAAACTCCTTCGTGGCAATATCAGACCAAGTGTCCACATCACCAGTAGGTACACTAAAGGGTTTAGTCACCGCTTTTACAACCCGGCTTCCTAGGGATTGTAAAAATACAGTCATCTTAACCTTCCATATGGGAAAGTTAAGACCATCAAACTTGGGAGGGGTCTTAATACCTTTGGCCATTTTTACTATAGTGAAAGAGAATAAAGATGTCAATGAAATGATTAGCAACTAGGATCTAAGACTGTTAAGTCAAAATTTAGAGATCAAGGCTCTGATTCCAAATGAAATTACACCAAGAGGGGGTTGAATAGGTGTATAGCTAATCAAATAAAAATTCTAGATAATTTAATATGAAATAATGCAACCGATCACTGAAAACAAGACTTGAAGCCGAATTCCCTGTGAAGGGCTCTGAACTTCTCCTCGTGATTCCTCTAGATAAGAGTTGAGGTGCTCAATTTCTATCTTGTTAAGATGAGTATTGACCGACAAGAATAAATGAATGATAAACAAGTAAATAGAGCCAATAAAGTAATCCAAATAAAAATATTTGTTCTTAGATTCAAGCCACCGCTCTACGTCCCCGCCTTCACCACTGTGAAGGATTTCACTATCCACGATAGGATCCTCCATAAAGGGGCCTTACAATAAAGAATTACAACTACTAGGAGTACACAGCTCCTTAACTCAATCCTCTACATCAGAGGTAGCATAAAGCTAATTGAGATAACAAGCCCTATTGATCAAGAGATCACAAACACTCTCCTTGCAACTCTCTTACAAAAACCCTATAGAGTAAAATGTAAACTTGAAGTTTAAGGATGTAAGTGAGAGTGAAAATAAGAAAAGAGAGATTTTAAAAGCAGAAAACTCAATTAAAACTTTGAAAATAAGAGCACAAAAGAAAACTTGAAATGTTTTCTCTTTGAAAGAAAAAACAAGATTTTTAATAGAATTTGTTGTGAAATATTCAATCCCAATGACCCTTTATATAGATTTTAGAAAAACACTTTTAGAATTGTTTTACCAGGTCTAAAAAGGAAGAAATTGACCCTAAAAATTCAACTTTTCACGTTTTAAAAGAAATATATTTAAAAACTGGACATTACTGCCAATCTGGTAGTCAGTCGGTCGACCGGCCATTCAAAAATATTTGACCATTGGCTCTCGGTCGACCGGTCGGTTGACCGTGTTTAACCGAGACCAAACTAGTTACAGACGGTCGACCGCCCAGTCGACTGCAATAAGGGACCGGTCAATCAGTCGGTCGATTGGGAATGTGCACAACATGCACACCCTAATTTCCAGACGTTTGGTCGACCGTTCTGGCCTGTAATGATCACGGTCGACGACCTAGGCTAAAAACTGGGTCAAGGTAATATTTTTGAAGATAAAAAAATTTTCAAATAATTTTTTTTGAATTTTGGAAGAGAGAAGACGTGATATCCATAAGATACAAGTTCTAAACTGAGATAGAAATTTCTAAGAAAATGTGGAACAAGTATCAAAACCAAACATGTCAAAACCATAATTTTAAAAATGTGCACTTTTGTGTGTATATCTTTGAGCCTCAAATCTATGTTCTATATTTTAACAAACTAGTTTCTTACAAGGCTCTAATCGACTATAAGAATCTTCAAGCGGGTTTCTCTGATAGTGATGTTTGCACGACGCTGAGTCCCTTGAGCTATGATGCCATTTTTGAGTACCTTAAGCCATCAACACTTTCCTTTAGAGGAAGAAATCTGTTAGATCTTCTTGAACCCTGTTAGATCTTTTTGCACCCTGAAATATACTCTTGAACTTGATTAGTACCAAATAACTTCATATGCTTTGTTATCATCAAAACACAAAACTGATGATTGTAACCTTTGGGTCAACGAGATACTCCTTGATCTCTTTGAAGGCTTCTTGGCAAGCATTGTCCCAGACGAATGGGACTTCCTTCTTCATTAATTTGATGAAGGGTTGGCACTGTCCTGAAAGATTCGATATAAATTTTCAGATAAATGCCAATCGTCCTTGTAGGCCTTTGAGTTCTTTAAGATTTCTTGAAGGTTGCATCACTTGGATGGAACAGATATTCTCTGGATCCAAGTGAATTCCTTTGGACGTAACAACAAATCCAAGGAATTTACCACTGGCTACCCTAGGAAGGACTTGGTTGGGTTGATCTTCAACTGGTGAGCCCATATGATGTCGAACACTCTCTTCAGGTCTACGAGGTGATCACCTTTATAGCGGCTTTTCACAGCGATATTATCAACATAGCATTCTACGGTCTTGTATATATGCTTATGGAAGATTGCATTCATGGCGCATTGATATGTCGCACCAGCATTCTTCAAGCCAAAGGGCATTACTATATAGCACTATACTCCCAAAGGTGTCCAAAAAGATGTTTGCATTTCATCTTCAGGGTACATCTTTATCTGATTATATCCTAAGAAGCCCTCCATGAAAGACATCCACTTAAAACTGCACGTATTGTCAATCATAACATCCATGATCGAGAGAGAGAATTCATCTTTAGGGCAAGCAGCATTCAGATCACGGTAGTCAATGCAAATCCAGATCTTTTCATTCTTTTTGGAACAAATTGTTCTTCCCTGAGGAAACTAGAGTCTATGATCTTTTTGACTTCCGATTCGATTGTTTTCATGATCTCGGGATGAAATCGTTGCTGCTGCTGTTTGACTGATTTGGCATCCTAATTAATGTTGAGATGATGCATAGCAATCTGGGGATCAATCTTGGGAATGTCCTTGTAATTTCAAGCAAAGACATCTATATACTCTCATATGAGCTATTTTAGGTTTTCTTTCTTGGAAGATGACAAGCTCTCACTTATGAAGATGGGCTTGGGGTTAGCCTCATCTCCAAGATTTATCTGAGTTTCTTTATCCTCAGTGGGTGGTTTATGTTGTTCAAAGTGTATATCCCAAAGAGTATTTAAGTGTTTAATTCATGGATCGAGCTGACTGGATTAATTCATCATATTTAAAGGTATCTTCTCCATCATCTTCCAAATAACTGGTTGATACATGTTCATTGAGAGACTTTCAAAGATATCACCAACACTGACATTTGAGTCCCATGACGATGTTGTTGATAAACTGCCATGATAGACCTCTTTTTCAGATTCAAAATCTGATGAGACTGGTGTAGTTATATAACTGAGTCCTCTTCGGGTCTTGTGGTAGTAATCGGGATCTTTGCCTTTTGGTACAAATGAACGAAGTAGTACTCGTTTTCCTTTGCTGAAATTAAGGCCTGGTTTCTTGGTAAAATCATACCTCATTCTTTCCATCATGTGACATGACTTTGTCCATAATGAAAGAATTGTGGAGACTCAGAATCACCTCTGAGCTTTCACAAGTTGCAGGCTCAGTTTTGATCCGCCCGAATAGAATCGGCTTTTGACCCTTTCACACGGCTGGTACTTTAAAGAGAGCATTGTGTGCGCCTCGAATCTTTTTGCATATCAGAAGAGATGACTTTATTGGTGTGCGCAATGATGTCAAGGCATTCATTACTGACCAAGGATCATTGCTCGCATCAGTACTATTGTCTGATAGTACAGAATTTGAAGCAAATGCAGAAAGGTAAGCCAAATCTAAATTTTCATTGATAAACCACTTGCCTTCAACATTGGCGGTGGTATCGAAATTGAGCTTATCAATGCTCGTTACAAGGAGATTTATTTCCCAGAAACACTCATCTTTTTCTGACTTCATATCTTCTTTGTTGCCAGAGTCAGGTTTCCGGGTGTGGATTCTGATCAACCTCAAGAGAATCCTGATAAACGAGGGAATCAGTGAAATATTCTCAACTCCTTTGAATGAACGCCTTTCAGTAATCAAAGTTCTTACTTTTCCATCTTACCAACGTATTTCATTACTTGATGAAGAATGGATGAGACAATGTCATTGTCGTGAATCCAAGGTCATCCTAGAAGCAGATTGTATGAGGTGTCAGCGTCGATGACATATCATGTCACCTCAGATTTTAGATCCTCAATTTGACATCTGAGTTTGATTTTTTTCATCGGGCGCGTACCATTGGCGTTGAAGCCATAGATGGTTATCTGAGTAGCGCTTAACCGGTGGGTGGGGATCCCGAAATGCTGCATAACTCTACGGAGCATAATGCTTAACGCTGATCCCGGATCAACCTGAATACGACTCACTTCAGATGATCTGATGTACGCTGTGTAGTACAAGGCACATGGGTCTATCATGTTTTCCTTTAACTTGCATGTCTTTTGGAATGAAGGTGATGCAGGAAAATTGTTTCGAGATATGATGACAATGGCTGTCGTCTTCCTTTTCACATATAGCAGGAAACTAGGTCAAGAAAACCTCTGCATCTGCTAATGCTTCTCTTAAAACATCCCTTGTGGACTTGGAAATCCTTGGGAGCTCATAGAGAGTGATTCGAGTAGAGATGTTGGCTAATTGAGTCAAGACATCAAAATAGAAAGGAGTTTGAAGGTCCTACACTATTTTCTGTAGAGCTTTGACATTCTGCTTTTTCACAGCTGGATGTGGGGAGTTTATAATCGGCTTGCCGTACTGTTTCAGGTAGTGCTTGCTAGACTGAGCCTTTAATATGGAAGGTTTGCTTATATTAGCAGCAAAGGCTGATTCCTTGTCTCCTGAACTAGTAAGGGAGGGGACATCTTCCTCGGTTTCTCTTGTAGAGATACTGATCACATTGCTGGAGGAAGCTATGGCCTTGTCTTTGGACTTTCTGTTTGTGATAGTCATCCATTGCTGGCTTTGAACAATGTCAGGGTGGACCCACATTGTTTCCCTTCGAGGAGTAGGCACTGGGAGGAGGCCTTTCTCCTTCTGGTTGTGAGAATCAGTATTGATCACTGATTGTTATTCATTTTTGCATATTTTTCCACATCCATACCATGCATTATATAAATAAAAATGTGTTTTTTACTCTTTTTCTCTCTATTTTTGCAGGTCCAATATTAATGAAGAAGAGGCCCAAAAATCCATGGAATTATCATGAATTAAAGGGGATTAATCAAGGCCCAAAAGAGAAGCCCAAGAGTTGAGCCCAGGATCTGGAGACATCCACGCGCCCAGTCAGCAATCTAGAAGATCCAGGTGGCTAACAGAACGTAACAACTTGGCAACAGAAATCGCTGGCGCAACAGCCAAGATTCTGCCGCGAAAACCGGCTCTGGCCGCGGATCCGCGGCAGTTATCTGGCCGTTGAGCCCGAGATTTTCTCCAACAGTCTAGATTCTAGAGCCTTCTCTTCTGAAGCCTATAAATAGACCATCAGGGCCAGTGCGAGAGAAGGAGGAGAGATTGGAGAGAGAGCTTGTAGGTTTTTGAGAGAGTTGTAGGGATTTTCTCTTGTTTTGTAGTGCTCTTGTAGTCTCCTTCTTCCCCCTAGAAATTCTGCAAAAGAGAGAAAGAAAGAGAGTGAGAGCTTGTAATCAAGGGGTGACAACTTGAAGCAAGGATTAATCCAAAACTTTCTTCTCAACTCTTGCAATTTCTAGTGCTTTTCATTACTTGCTTTATTTCCTTCAAGCTTTACTTTCATAGCATGATGTTTTGTTGTTTTCTTTTTATTGTAATGGATAGCTAACTTCTTCTAACATGACTAGCTAACCACTAACTTTGCTAACTTCTAACTCTTGGGTGATTCCTAATTCTTAATCTTGCAAATGTTGAGTCTCTTTTCATCCCCGATGGGTTACTTTCATTCTTGGCAAACTCTTGTTGTAATTCCATATGATTCATGTGTGCCTCATTTAGAGCCTTGTCTTTAGAACAAGTGCCTTGATGGAACATGGAGATGGATCACCAACCATATGCTATTTGTTGTACAACTTTCTTACTTCAATGCTAACATGATGTATGGTCTTGAATGACTAATGAATTTTGTATCTTCTTCCTTAGCATCCCTTGAGTGACACTCCTCGATTCCACCATTGAAATTCTATCTTGAGAGCCGATGAAATCAATGAGGCTACAAGACAAGTCCAAGAAGATCACCCATCCATCAAGTGGGAAAGTACATTGACCAACAAGCAAGACAAACATTTGCCGATGAATCAACATGAGGCGTGCATCACCATAATGGAGATTAGTAAGTTAGCAAATTAGAAAGGTTAGCTAGTCATGGCTTCTTCCATCTAAAAAGTCTTTTACAAGTTTTTCTTCTTTTAGTATTCTTTCTAAAGCTTTACAAGTTTTCTTTTCTTTCTTTACATCGCTTTTCTTTTCATGCACAAATCTATCACAAATTCTTTCACCTATTTTTCATGTCTTTTTCATTCTTTTGAACATAGAAGAACACTCGTTTTCTTTCTTCATCATTCAACCGTTAAAGCTTCTATCGCGAGCTCTCCCTGAGGATCGACCCGTATTAGCTATACTACTACGGTGATTCGGAAGGAGTATATTAAGCATTGTGAGTACATTTTGGAGTGAGTAAGCACCTAAGGTTGTTTCTAAACCTTCTCTCTTTTGTTGAATATTTGTGCAATTCTACTCCCCTACTCCTTCCCTTATCAAATTTTTGGCGCCGTTGCCAGGGAAGAGCAAACGGTTTTCATTTGAATTAGGAACTAAACGAGTTTTCTTCTCTGTTACAGGTTACATGTGAAGAAACAGGAAAACTTGCATTGCAGTAACATATAAGTGGCCCTGGGCCTCTGCTCTCGAAAGTAGAGACCAGGTGCCCTCTGATTTGCCGCGATTCCACGGCCAAAGCCACAGATCTGCGGCAAAGAAGAGTGAACTACTCACAATTTTCTGCAGGGTTGCTTGCTCTGCAAAATAACAGCTGCTGCAATACTTAATTCTTGTATGCTTCACCATATTCCTGCTAATAATCAACAGTAAAATATTGGTTGCAAAGTTAAAAATTGATTAGACGTTTGCATTTCTAGGCACGTCTCTTTTCAATTCATTTACTTTACTGTTGAAGAGTGCTGGAGCAAGGTACGTGCGCATTGCATTTTGACTAGGACTCACTTCTTGGTTGATTTATATCGCTTTGAGTGAACCTTATTTGCTTATACTGTACACTTGCACCAAACTGATTTTAAGGGCATTCCCCCATAAATAAGATAAGGTGGGGGATTTCATCACCCTTTCCTTAGCCCAAAAACCACCATCCCAGCACTCACAATCCCAAGCCTTTTAATAAAATCTGATAGACGTTGGCCCTAGGGACATCCGGACTCAGTAGGAGATCGGCTGAAGTTGGAAGTTGATTTTGATTCATACTCCAGTGAAATCAGTGTCTAAGGCTGGGGATTAAGAGGTTAAGCCTCGAAGATACCGTGGTTTGGCGTAATTAAGGCCCGTTGATTACGCACGGATACCTCCCACCGTATTTTGCCCCTACCTGGCTGATTAGCTGTGGTCTGATTCAAGCAACAACCTTCTTTGGTTCATCGAACAGTTAGGAGTCGTCTAGGTCCAGGAATCCTAGATAGCTTGGGATTGATTTTTCTTTTATTGTTTGTTATTTTTTCTTTTCACTGGTGTGATCGGTGAACGTTGTTTGTGACTGTATATGCAAGAGTGGTACCGGGATCTAGATTCTGCAAGACTTGTTAGAATTTTTACACTTGCACCAACACCACCACTTCACACAATGGAAAACAACGTTTCGCTTCAAGACAGATTCTATCCGATTCGCACCTCCCTTCCATCATGCATTCTTCTCCCTGTTACCAATGGAAATCATTTTGAGCTAAAACCACAATTCATCAATACACTTCCACGATTTCATGGTTTAGAGTCTAACGACGCGTACTTCTTCATTCGAGAGTTCGAAGAAGTATGTGTAATGATGAGAATTTCCCAATTGACTGAGGATGCTGTTAGGTTAAGATTCATACCTTTTGCGCTTAAGGACATTGCTAAGAAATGGCTTTACAATCTTCCCGTCAGTTCGATATCTTCATGGGAAGATTTTGTAAAAGTCTTTCTTAAGAAATTTTATCCCATTCACAAGACAGCCCTCATGAGAAAAAACATCATGCAATTCAAGCAAGAATCACACGAACCCTTTTGGAAGTATTTTGAACGCTTTAAAGACCTTCTAGCCCAATGTCCTCATCACGGCATAGAGAAATGGCATCAATGCCAAATTATCTATGACGGACTAGATTACCAAACGAAAACACTCCTTGAATCCATGTGCCAAGGGAAATTTTTGAAGAAAGATGAGAATCAGGGGTGGGATCTCTTTGAAGCTTTAGCTGAGAAAACCATTCAGTGGGAGTCATGCCCAGATAAACCCACTCCCACTACTTCCAGAACCGGTATGCATTCCATAGAATCCTCTATAGCTGTTGAAGCCAAGATCACACAATTAATGAAGAGGATAGAACTGCTTGAATCACGGGAACATTCTGCTGTTAATCAGGTCAACCCATCACCTATGGTCAAACCGGGTTGCACCTTTTGTCATGACCTTAACCATGTATTTGAGGAGTGTCCAGTATATCAGTCTCAACTTTATCAGGAGAATACGAATGCTGCTTTGACCAGACCCCATCACAATCAATACTCCAACACGTACAATCCGGGATGGCGAAACCATCCAAACTTTTTGTGGAGTCAGTCTGGTCCTGAGCAACCTAGGCCATCATTTCAAAATCAATATCATGCTCAGCCTCCTCAACACAGTTTCAATCGAAATTCACCGAACTTTCATCCATATCAAAGTCCACCACAGTCACAACCTTATCAAAGTCCACCACACTACCAATCACACTTCCAGTCTCCATACCACCAACATCCACCCCAGAATGATTCAGATGAGAAAATATCGGAGTTGATGAAAAGGATAGAAACCCTAGCAAAGACCCATCATCAGGATATGAATAAAGTACAGGTCCAGTTAGGGCAATTGGCTAATTCTGTAAATGAGAGACAAAAAGGAATGTTTCCAAGCCAGGCAGTGCCCAATCCCAAAAATCACTTCCCTTTGCATGAAGTGGAAGACACGGGCCCTAGTCATTGCCATGCTATTCATACCCTGAGATCTGGAAACAGGTAGATAATAGGGTTTCTAGTCAACCATCCCATACAGTACCAAAGTCAACACCTCCAGTTCCAGTACAACCAACTCCTGACAATCCACCTTCTAGTTCAGAGCCATCAACTTCACAAGCCAAGGGAAAGAAAAAGTAGATGAGCAACCTTATATGCCTAGTGTACCATTTTCAAATAGGCTTACAAATCACAAGATGAATGCTCATATGGAGAAGATAAGAGAAATATTCAACAAGATCCAAATCAATGTACCTCTTCTTGATGCCATACAACAAGTGACATCATATGCAAAATTCTTAAAGGAAATGTGCACCAAGAAGAGGAAAACACAAGTCTCTAAGAAAGTCTTCCTAGCATCCAACATCAGTGAGTTGTTCAATGGGCCAATTCCTGTGAAGTACAAGGATCCAGGGAGCCCGACCATCTCGTGTATCATAGGACAGACTACCATCAATAGGGCACTACTTGATTTGGAGGCCAGTATCAATCTCCTGCCTTTTTCTGTGTATCAACAATTAGGGTTAGGTGATCTCCGCCCGACCCAAATGACGATACAACTGGCTGATCGCTCTGTAAAGAGACCCAAGGGGGAAATTCACGATGTTCTTGTCAAAGTTGGGGAGTTCATTTACCCTGTGGATTTTGTAATTCTTGAGACACAACCTGTGTCTAACACTAGTCATAGGGCTCAAACTCCTGTCATCTTGGGACGACCATTCCTGGCTACAGCAAATGCCATCATCAATTGCAGGAATGGGTCAATGAGGATAACCTTTGGTAACATGACTCGTGAAGTGAATGTCTTCCACACACAGCCTCGTAAGACAAAGATCAAACATTCGAGGTCAGCTTTATTAGAGACAATTGTGAGGAGAAAAGTAAAGATGAGTCACAAGTTTGTGATTCTCTTGAAGTGGAAAATCCTATTATCCGAGTACCCTTTCAAAAGGGGAAAGTTGATTTGGATATCTTCACTTTCAGTGAGCGAACCGTGAATGTATCCCATGAGGATATAATTCAACCTCCGATTGATATATCTTTTGAAGACCTCTTCGCTGACGAAATCATGTGTTTGGATGAACCAACTCGGGGTCAGTTAACTAATTGTACATCTCTGAAGGAAATGTTGACCTCAGTTTTGAGGAGTTGTATGGAGATGAGCTGGAATTTCTTAACATTGGGAATAAAGAAATTCAAAGTGAAAAAAGTGGTGATAAGGAATTTCTAGTGAACATTGTGGTGAAATGAGGATGAATAACAATGAGAAATTGAAACTGGGAATGCCTAAGGCTAAGAAAATAACTGAACTCGTTTCCCAACTAAGCCCGCGCAAACAGACACACTGGAACGATGGGAAACGGGCTAGAGGGAAACGACCAAAGAAAAGCCTAGGTGATGGACACACTTGTACATATTCCTTGTAAATAATTTTTGTACACTTTTGTAAATAGATAAAAAAATATAAAAATATATATAAAAATATATATATAAAAAATAAAAAATAAAAATGAGGGATTTTTTTCACAAATTCCACAAGAGTTCCATTCCTTTACAACTTTCAAATTCCTAGGTTTCTACATCTCTTCCCTAGGGTCAAACTCCTTTTCAAAACTCCAAATCCCTAGGTTTGTAAAATCACTTTTAACCTAGGGATAAAGTTGGAACTCTCAATCTTTTTCCCTCCTATAAATATCCTCTCTACCCTACTCCTCCTCCCTCAAACGCAAAAAGCATCTCAGATCTGAAACTCCCTTCAAGCGCCGCCCTCTGCAATTTTTCCCTTCCACAGAGCCTTCCTTCCTGCCGCGCTTCCGCGACCCAGGCCGCACATCCGCGGCATCCTTGGCGATTCTGGAGCGCTGCCGAATTTTCTACCGATCGATTTCTTGCGCAATCGGCCGATCTGGTGCCTGATCTACAGAATTCTTCCACCTGTGCCCTCTGCAAACCCATTTGTTCCCCCACGTATTCCGGGGGTGGTTCGAATCTCAATCTCTCAAATTTTATTTTGCAATACATTGATAGCATGGCACCTAGTATTTTTTTTCTGAGAAAGACTTTGGGAAAATCTTGTGTGATTCTAATGGTTATGGGCATATGTTCCTAGATCGAATTAGGGCGTGGTATTGGTATAACTTAGTGTACGATAACTCTGAGAACGATGCATTTTACTGTCCTGAATTAGCAACACTATTCTACACATCCATTGATCATGCATCCATAGATCTACACACATACCATTCACCGTGCACATGCCTCTAGGCGACTTGTTTATCATGCTTCCTCTCCTTGAGGAAATCACCTGTGTCCCTAGTATCACACAGCACAGCGACCCTCTCCCACTTATCGATTACATGACAGTTATGGGGGTTCGCTGTACGGAACAAGACCGCGGGCTAAAGGCCAGCACCACTTTTAGGAACGTACACTGCGTTGGACGCTGGATCCAACGTAACATCTTAGGGCTGGACCACATAACTTCATTCAACCGCCCGGTGTTGCAGATAATTCACGATTTGATGACTAGGCAACACACGGTCTGTTTAAACAAGACCATCTTCCACGCGATCATTGCCAACTCCTCCCGCACTCGGGGTGCCAAACACTCCCACCCTATTCTGATTACGCGTCTGTGTAGGACTTTCCTACCGGACGCCGTATTTGATTCCTTTGACCGAGTGTTTGTGACACCTGAGCGACCCACCAGCTCCTATAACAGCTGTTTGCATACGGTTTGGACTCCTAGTGTCCAGCCCAAAGATGTACCGGTGGAGTCCTCTTCGGAGGAAAGTTTAGAGGAGGAAGATGAGCCTCAGTTTTGGCGTCAGGATCCCCCAACAGATTCACGTGCCTTCATGTCCACCATCTGGAAGGGCATGAAGAAAATTTTTAGGGGGCAAGTAAGACTTAGGAAGAAGGTGGAGGAGCAATCCTCTAGGTTGGACCGCATTGAGGCGGGGTTGCGGTGATCTCAGTCGGCTGGACCCAGCACCACCGCTGGTCCAAAGCGACGGAGGGAGTGATTTCATACCTTTACCTATTTCATGCATCTTTTTATCTTGCATACATTGGGGACAATGCATGAGATAGGTATGGGGGAGTAGATTCTAACCTAGGATTTTCATTTTCTTTTAGGCTTTTTATTTTTTTTAGGATTTTCGTGTTCTTTTTAGGTTTTTTATTTTCTTTTAGATTTTACCTTTCTTTGTAGATTTTTTATTTTCTTTTAGATTTTACTTTTTCTTTTAGAAAAATAAAAATAAAAAATATAAAAATATATAAAAAAGGAAATTCTTGATCCATGTTTAAAGAATCAAAACTTGACTTTAGGGATTAAGGAAGCTCTTAACTATGATTTCTAATTATAAGTTGAAAAGAGGAGTTTTGTTGGATTTTTAGGTTAAGTAAAAAAGGATAAGAAAGATAACTAGATTTTAATTCTTTCTTTAGGATATATACATTAAACATATTGAGGGATAAATCAAAGACTTTGTGACTTTATTTACATATATATATAATAAAAAGAGAAAAAAGAAATATATATATATATATATAAATAACTAAATAAATACTTAGCCACTAATTAAGCTGGTTAGCCGTGCCTCAAGAAGTATGGCAAGTCACGCCTAAAGGTGGTTAAGTCCTTAGTATTCATGACCTAGTTTACTCGAGTCATCAAACCCGAGGGATGTTTTCTCATCTGGTGCCCTAAGACCGACTGGTTTGGGAGTCATCGGTAAGAGGCTCGCTACAAGGGTAATTAGAAAGCCTAAGGAATGCTAAGGAAATGTAAATAAATAAATATTGTATATAAAATAAAAAAATGTTATATATATTAGTAAATAAATAAACTTAGTCTAAGAAAGATCCTTCATATTTATAGATGTATATATACTAGGATTGATGCAAAATCTAGTTTTTGATCTTTTCTTAAAAACTTAACCTAAATTGAAAACAAAACTCTAAATAGACACTTATAAGAGGAATGACAAGTTTAGGGTAACCTGAAACCTATAACTCAAGTAAGAATTTTGAAAACATGGATCAAAATTTTCACTAACACTTTTATTTTTCTTTATGGATTTTGTGGGTGCAATCCGCTGAAAACCCTCAGGAGACAACACTCCTCCTCTAGGGTAACCTAGAGGTTTAACGGCTTGTTGCACGTGCTCAGTGCAATCGTGTCACCTACGAAAGTGGTATAATAATCTAGTTAGGATTTTTCTTTTCTTTCTTTTTGCTCAGGGACGAGCAAAAGCTAGGTATGGGGGTGTGATTGTTATTCATTTTTGCATATTTTTCCACATCCATACCATGCATTATATAAATAAAAATGTGTTTTTTTACTCTTTTTCTCTCTATTTTTGCAGGTCCAATATTAATGAAGAAGAGGCCCAAAAATTCATAGAATTATCATGAATTAAAGGGATTAATCAAGGCCCAAAAGAGAAGCCCAAGAGTTGAGCCCAGGATCTGGAGACATCCACGCGCCCAGTCAGCAATCTAGAAGATCCAGGTGGCTAACAGAACGTAACAACTTGGCAACAGAAATCACTGGCGCAACAGCCAAGATTCTGCCGCGGAAACGCGGCTCTGGCCGCGGATCCGCGGCAGTTATCTGGCCGTTGAGCCCGAGATTTTCTCCAACAGTCTGGATTCTAGAGCCTTCTCTTCTGAAGATTATAAAAAGACCATCAGGGCCAGTGCGAGAGAAGGAGGTAAGATTGGAGAGAGAGCTTGTAGGTTTTTGAGAGAGTTGTAGGGATTTTCTCTTGTTTTATAGTGCTCTTGTAGTCTCCTTCTTCCCCCTAGAAATTCTGCAAAAGAGAGAAAGAAAGAGAGTGAGAGCTTGTAATCAAGGGGTGACAACTTGAAGCAAGGATTAATCCAAAACTTTCTTCTCAACTCTTGCAATTTCTAGTGCTTTTCATTACTTGCTTTATTTCCTTCAAGCTTTACTTTCATAGCATGATGTTTTGTTGTTTTCTTTTTATTGTAATGGATAGCTAACTTCTTCTAACATGACTAGCTAACAGTAACTTTGCTAACTTCTAACTCTTGGGTGATTGCTAATTCTTAATCTTGCAAATGTTGAGTCTCTTTTCATCCCCGATGGGTTACTTTCATTCTTGGCAAACTCTTGTTGTAATTCCATATGATTCATGTGTGCCTCATTTAGAGCCTTGTCTTTAGAACAAGTGCCTTGATGGAACATGGAGATGGATCACCAACCATATGCTATTTGTTGTACAACTTTCTTACTTCAATGCTAACATGATGTATGGCCTTGAATGACTAATAAATTTTGTATCTTCTTCCTTAGCATCCCTTGAGTGACACTCCTCAATTCCACCATTGAAATTCTATCTTGAGAGCCGATGAAATCAATGAGGCTACAAGAAAGTCCAAGAAGATCACCCATCCATCAAGTGGGAAAGTACATTGACCAACAAGCAAGACAAACATTTGCCGATGAATCAACATGAAGCATGCATCACCATAATGGAGATTAGTAAGTTAGCAAATTAGAAAGGTTAGCTAGTCATGGCTTCTTACATATAAAAAGTCTTTTACAAGTTTTCCTTCTTTTAGTATTCTTTCTAAAGCTTTACAAGTTTTCTTTTCTTTCTTTACATCGCTTTTCTTTTCATGCACAAATCTATCACAAATTCTTTCACCTATTTTTCCATGTCTTTTTCATTCTTTTGAACATAGAAGAACACTCGTTTTCTTTCTTCATCATTCAACCGTTAAAGCTTCTATCGTGAGCTCTCCCTGAGGATCAACCCGTATTAGCTATACTACTACGGTGATTCGGAAGGAGTATATTAAGCATTGTGAATACATTTTGGAGTGAGTAAGCACCTAAGGTTGTTTCTGAACCTTCTCTCTTTTGTTGAATATTTGTGCAATTCTACTCCCCTACTCCTTCCCTTATCAATCACTCTTAGTTCCCCTTTCGGGATGGGAACCACTCCGGTTGATGTCGGTGGGAGATCTTGTTGGCCCAAAGGCCTATCACCCTAGTTTTGATGATGATCAACTCATGAAGTTATGTTTACTAATGATCTTGTGTTTAAATAGTGACAGATTCATTATCAAGATCTTAGTAGGTGCATAGCTCAACAAAGGATAAAATGTCAAGATTTGGAGCTAGCATGGTGTGATCCAAGGAGCTTTTGGATCAAGCTTGGACCAAGTCAAGAAGATGAGAAGCCTTCAAGTAAAGACTTCAAGAAGATGAAGACTTGTGTCTAGGTATAAGATTTTGTTTTTGTTTTAGATAAAATGTAAAGGATAGAGTAGTTGGTGGATTGCTCAAGTACATATACACACACACTCTTGATTTAGTTTGTTTAGAAAAGAATTTTAACCAAAAACCAAACATGTATTCAAGTGAAGATTTCAAGTGTTTTGTTCGTTTTTGGTATTTCTTATGAACATGTTTTTAACCAAAACAAGTTTAGAGCTTAATGTCAAAAACATAGATATTTCATCTTTATTGTGTAGTGGATCATATCCATACACACTATGCTTTAAAAGTATATCTTGTTTTTGTATTTGATGAAGATTTGGAAAAACATGTTTTGAAAAATATTGTTTTGGAAAAACAGTTTTTTATCATGAGACAATATTTTCAACTTACAAAAATAGACCAATCTTTTATAACATGCCTTGATTTTGTGCAAGCATGTTTGTTTATCAAAGTATATTGGTAAAACTATTTTTGTAGATTTTTATGTATTTTATGGGATTTTATTTGAGCCAAAGAGACTAACTTTTTAATCCCAGAAAACTGTTTCAGGCTTCAGATAAGTCGACTTGCTTCCTTTATAGTCGACTAATCCTGAAGTCGTCGACCGGCTCGGTCGACCGACGTGCACAGACGTGCACGCCTTTGTGCACTGGAGGACGGCCGACCGTACGGGTCGACCGCTCCAGAGAGCTCTGCTCTCTGGAAAGTTCGGCCGACTGTACGGGTCGACCGACAGAGAGCTCGACTCTCTGCTCCAGTGGCTCGGTCGACCCGGGCGGTCGACCGTGGCTCCAACGGTCGGATTTCTGACTGTTGGCGGTCGACCGACCCGGTCGACCGGCAGTTCTGACAGAGCCCCAACGGCTAGTTTTCCAGACTCTATATAAAGGGTCATTTGGGGGCTGTTTTCTTTAAGATTTGGAGATAGTTTTAGAGCCAGTTTTTCCCACTCTTTTCAGAAGTTTTTCTCCACAAAATAGAGAGCAAATATTTCCTATCTAAAGGAAAGTTTTATCAAGAGTGTAAAAGAGAATTTCTTGAGTTTTCCACCACCATCTCTTTCCTTGTTTTCTCACACAAACACTTGAGCTATCCATTGCTATTCATCTTATAGGAGTGTTGTAGTGAGAGCTTTTGTTGGTAATCAAAGTGTTTAGATCACCAAGAGATCATTTCTTGTACTTTGAGGAGGCGGACGTGTGTGTCCGCGTTGTTTCGAGTTCGGGTGCGAACTCCGTGTTTGAGGTGCGGCCTCGGCAAGCTTGTGGGGCTTGCGTGTGTACGGGACTAGAGAGTCCGAGGGCTTGTAGGTGTTGCGGCACCGAGGAGAGATCCATTGGGATCTTGCATAGTGAAAATCCTTCGTGTGTCGAAGGCGGGGATGTAGAGCAAGTGTGCTCGAACCTCGAAACATACCCTTGTGTTTGCGATTGCCTTTTCTCTCTCTCTCCCTTACTTGTTTATATCTTGCATTCAATTATTGTCTTTACATTTACATGCTTGATATATTGTGCTTAAATTGATATACTTGCTTGGGATTGTTTGCTAACACTTGTATTCAACCAAGAGAGCCAACGCGGCACCTCAACCCATTCAAGGGGATTCTAGAGGAGTTTGTCTAGAGCCCTTCACGGGGAATTCGGCAACACTCTTTGGTTATACGTGGTGTTTTAGTGTAAGAAGTTTAATTTGGTCATAATTGTTTTTAGCTTCCGCATTATTTGCATCATTCATCATTAAGTGACCATTAGATTAGCCATCACCTATTCACACTCCCTCTAGGTGAACCTTCAATTGGTATCAGAGCTTGGTACTCTGATTTGGGTCTAACAACCTAGAGTTAAAGATCCTCATTTTTAAGCTAATCACTATATTTGTACACACACCATGGACTTCATGTCACCACCCACTTTTGACATTCTTAACATCCAAATTTGGAAAGTTAAGATGTCTTTGTACCTCAAAGCCCTAGGCATTCATGTTTATCTTGCCACAACTAATAATGCATATTGTTTAAATGGTAAGAACATTGAGGCTAATACAAAAGCCCTACATGATTTAAGATCTACCCTAAATGATGATTATTTATCTAGGGTTGCTAATCTTGATTTGGCTTTTGTAGTTTGGAACACCCTCCTCTCCCTTGGCGAAAATGATCAATACTATGCGGGGAGCGATTCGGACGTTGGAAGCAACACCTCCAACTTGTGCTATATGGTTCAAGGGATAACCCCCTTGAGGTAACTTCCGAATCCGAGGATGAGGATAATAACATGTCATATAAAGAGCTTTCTACATTTTGTCAATTATTGCTTGAAAAATATGACATGATTAAGAAAGATAATAAAAATTTGAAAAAGAAACTTGATTGCATGCATGTAGAACATGATACATTTAGAAGTAACATTGCATGTTTAGAAAAAGAAAATGAAGTTTTGAAAAATGAGAATGTTTCCCTTATGTCTAAATTAAATGATTTATGTGAAGGAAACACTAGTTTGAAAAATAAAATTGCTTTGGTGGAAAAACAAAAAGAAATTGTTTTTCAAGAAAATTCTTGTTTGAAAAGAAAAATGTTTGAAAAAGAAAAAGAAAATGTTTCTAAAAGATAAAGAAAAATGATTCTATATCTCACATGTCTTTACATGCCACCATTGATGATAGTGAGATTAATCTTTTGAAAAATAAAATTAATAATTTGAGCTCAACTTTGAGCAAATGTGCATTTGATCATTCTAGGTTGGAGTCTATGTTTTCAAAGAAACAAACTCCACACATTCATGCACATCATAACCATGCATTTGCTTATGTTGCACAACATGATCACACTCCTACACATAAGCATACTAAGGTGTACATATGTACACATTGTGGCCGCAAAGGTCATTTAGCAAAGTTTTGTTATGATAGATTGCATCATTTTAATTTTGCTAAAAATAAAAATGTTTGGGTTCCTTACAATGCTAACCCCCGTGGACCCAAGAAAATATGGGTACCAAAACCCCCACCTTTTGCTTTTGATGTAGGTGAGGGCTCTCACAAGACGTGAGAGAATTGGTGCCTTGATGGTGGATGCACTTGGACTTGATGGACACATATATGGATGCATCGCTATCAAGGAGGTTTTGGTGGACAACCACCATATTGGAGTTTTGGAGTTGGTAACAATCTCTAAACTTCTACTTTTTATGTACATGCTTCTTTCATTTGATTATCATGTAGCATGTTCATTTATTTTTGTGCTTCATGTGGTAAAAACATGCTTAGATGTAGTTTTTATCAAAACTTGTATTATACATGTACAAATAGTGAGTTACACGTGACTTATATATGTTTGCACTTCATGCTCATTTGTACCCACTATATGCACATGTATAGACTAGTTTTGATGATTCTCATTTATACTTGTTTTACCAATTTTTGTGTTTTACTTCATGTATATGTATCTTTTATTCAAATCTAATAAATATACATGTATATCCATTTTGAGTCTCTTGCCTTCATGCAATACTATTAATAGACTCGTTTTATGTTTGGGATATGTATGTGTATTGTTAGGATTGGATAAATCATACATATTCCTAGAATTGTGCTTTGTTTTAATGAAAAATGAATTTTCATGTTTGTTTGATAAAAATAAATTAAAAAAATGATGATTTTTTTATTAAAAATTGTGACTTATGATCTTTTTAAGCTTCAATGTCTATTTCATGAAAATGCTATTTACATAACCTTTGAACACTCATCTTTTACTTTTCAAGATAATTTTGAGCTTTATGGACTATGAGTGCTTGAACTTTTATGTATTTAGTATGATTCATGAAATACATATGTTTTGATTTCATATTTTGAAGGATCTTTAACTAGTTTTTTAAAAATTATCTTTAACTAGTTAATTATTCTTCATTTGGTAGTGATTTTCAATGCTATACTATTTTCAAATTTATTTTTGAAAACCCCTACCTTCGATGGGAGGATGGTTGGGCGATTATGCCTTGTATGCTTCATTGAAAATCCTTTATCTTGAGCATATATAGGGAGGTATAGTTATGAGTTATATACTTGATTTACATTGTCATTTTCAATTGGTATCATTGGATCTTTTCAATTGGTATCTAAATTGATAATTTTTGTATATACTCATATTTTGTTTTCTTATATATGTATGTATCAATGTCAATTAGTATATTTTTTCATACATATATATGATTTTCATGTGCTTAACTTTCAATTGGTTCACATTTTTAAAAGCACAAAGTTTATGATGAAAAATAAAAAAAATTTGATCATTATGTTTACTATTGGTATCAATATGTTTCAACTTCATATTTGTTAAATTTCAATTGGTATCAATATGATAATGACTATTTTCAATTTGGTATCTTAAAATTTGATTGTTTTACAAGAGCTCTGATACCTTTAAAAAATTTTTTTGAAAAATTAAAAATGTTTTGGTATGTATTTCCTATATGCAAGGAGAGCTTAACATCTCTTCTACATATAGATTCATGTTGAGTATATTATAAATTGAGGAGCTTGACAACTCTTCTTTATATGATATACGTGTGTAGGGGGAGCTTCACATCTCCTCTTATGCATTACATAATATGTGTTATGTGAGTTAGGGCTTGTCATCCCTTCTTCATGTAATGCATATGTGTAGGGAAGCTAACTTAGCGTCTTCCTCTTCATGAATGTATATCGCATATAACCTTTGATTGATTTGTATTAACCCCTTCTTGATCTCTTTGTTTTTGACAAAAAGGGAGAGAAAAATTTGTTTGATTTGATTTTACTTTGAACCCTTTGTTGATGAGTGACAAAAAGGGGAGAAAGATTTTGAGTTTATATGCATACTTGTGTTTAGTTTTCTCATGCATAACACAATAAACAATAGATATACATAATAAGATTTTATGTTTATGCATATATGTTTTGTTTTGCAAATAGGAGAAAAAGATTTATTTTGTTTTATCTCCATTCATTTGCATACATATTTATGAGCTTCATTGTCATATATATTATTTATGTCTATGCATGAGTTAAGGGGGAGCTTCTTTGAAGCTTTACTTTAATCCATGCATATATAACTTCATGAGTTTTGTCATCATCAAAAAGGGAGAGATTGTTGGCCCAAAGGCCTATCACCCTAGTTTTGATGATGATCAACTCATGAAGTTATGTTTACTAATGATCTTGTGTTTAAATAGTGACAGATTCATTATCAAGATCTTAGTAGGTACATAGCTCAACAAAAGATAAAATGTCAAGATTTGGAGCTAGCACGGTGTGATCCAAGGAGCTTTTAGATTAAGCTTGGACCAAGTCAAGAAGATGAGAAGCCTTCAAGTAAAGACTTCAAGAAGATGAAGACTTGTGTCTAGGTATAAGATTTTTTTTTTATTTTAGATAAAATGTAAAGGATAGAGTAGTTGGTGGATTGCTCAAGTACATATACACACACACTCTTGATTAGTTTGTTTTAGAAAAGAATTTTAACCAAAAACCAAACATGTATTCAAGTGAAGATTTCAAGTGTTTTGTTCATTTTTGTATTTCTTATGAACATGTTTTTAACCAAAATCAAGTTTAGAGCTTAATGTCAAAAACATAGATATTTCATCTTTATTGTGTAGTGGATCATATCCATACACACTATGCTTTAAAAGTATATCTTGTTTTTGTATTTGATGAAGATTTGGAAAAACATGTTTTGAAAAATATTATTTTGGAAAAAACAGTTTTTTATCATGAGCCAATATTTTCAACTTACAAAAATAGACCAATCTTTTATAACATGCCTTGATTTTGTGCAAGCATGTTTGTTTATCAAATTATATTGGTAAAACTATTTTGTAGATTTTTATGTATTTTATGGATTTTATTTAAGCCAAAGAGACTAACTTTTTAATCCCAGAAAACTGTTTCAGGCTTCAGATAAGTCGACTTGCTTCCTTTATAGTCGACTAATCTTGAAGTCGATCGACCGGCTCGGTCGACCGACGTGCACAGACGTGCACGCCTTTGTGCACTGGAGGACGGCCGACCGTACGGGTCGACCGCTCCAGAGAGCTCTGCTCTCTAGAAAGTTCGGCCGACCGTACGGGTCGACCGACAGAGAGCTCGACTCTCTGCTCCAGTGGCTCGGTCGACCCGGGCGGTCGACCGTGGCTCCAACGGTCGGATTTCTGACCGTTGGCGGTCGACCGACCCGGTCGACCGGCAGTTCTGACAGAGCCCCAACGGCTAGTTTTCCAGACCTATATAAAGGGTCATTTGGGGCTGTTTTCTTTAAGATTTGGAGATAGTTTTAGAGCCAGTTTTTCCCACTCTTTTCAGAAGTTTTCTCCACAAAATAGAGAGCAAATATTTCCTATCTAAAGGAAAGTTTTATCAAGAGTGTAAAAGAGAATTTCTTGAGTTTTCCTCCACCATCTCTTTCCTTGTTTTCTCACACAAACACTTAAGCTATTCATTGCTATTCATCTTATAGGAGTGTTGTAGTGAGAGCTTTTGTTGGTGATCAAAGTGTTTAGATCACCAAGAGATCATTTCTTGTACTTTGAGGAGGCGGACGTGTGTGTCCGCATTGTTTCGAGTTCGGGTGCGAACTCCGTGTTTGAGGTGCGACCTCGGCAAGCTTGTGGGGCTTGCGTGTGTACGGGACTAGGGAGTCCGAGGGCTTGTAGGTGTTGCGGCACCGAGGAGAGATCCATTGGGATCTTGCATAGTGGAAATCCTTCGTGTGTCGAAGGCGGGGATGTAGAGCAAGTGTGCTCGAACCTCGAAACATACCCTTGTGTTTGCGATTGCCTTTCTCTCTCTCTCCCTTACTTGTTTATATCTTGCATTCAATTATTGTCTTTACATTTACATGCTTGATATATTGTGCTTAAATTGATATACTTGCTTGGGATTATTTGCTAACACTTGTATTCAACCAGGAGAGCCAACGCGGTACCTCAACCCATTCAAGGGGAATCTAGAGGAGTTTGTCCAGAGCCCTTCATGGGGAATTCGACAACACTCTTTGGTTATACGTGGTGTTTTAGTGTAAGAAGTTTAATTTGGTCATAATTGTTTTTAGCTTCCGCATTATTTGCATCATTCATCATTTAGTGACCATTAGATTAGCCATCACCTATTCACCCCCCCTAGGTGAACCTTCAGATCTTATCTGAATTGGATAGGTGATGAGGCTATCATGTTGGCCGTCACCTTCTTCTGTTCTGAACAGAGCTTCAATATCTCCGCATCGATCAGAGCTTGAAGAACATTTTTAAAGATGTAGCAATTCTTGGTAGGGTGTCCCAGCATCCTGTGATATAAATAGTAGCTAGAATCATCATTCTTCCCCACCTCTTTAGGACATCTAATCTCCATCAATTTAAGTCTGTTACTCTTTTGGAGTAACTTGAACAAAGAGACCACATGATCATCCTTAAAAGAATATAGTTTGTTGGCACATGCTTGGCCGGAAGGCGTACCCCCTGTGACTGACTCAGTCTTTGAAGGTGACTTGACCTCCGTTGCCAGAGTATTCCTTCCCCTAGGTTTAGAAGATGACTCTGTGGCTCGCCGCATTGTTTATTGGGTCTTGGCTTGCTGTCTTTTTCTTCAGCCCTGACCGTGACAATAATCTCTTCTGCTTGTTCGCCTTATAGAACAAACTGCTTCCAAGTGCAACATTCCGCTACTTACATTTGCACAAGTAGGAAAGTTTGCAGGTTATGATGGCACGTCTCAATCAGTGTAGACTGGGCCATGCCGTTGGGACAACAGAGCGCCATCCTCTGAAACTCTCCATGAATGTTTTGATGGATTTTCCTATCTTTTGCTTGGCTGCAAGGAGAGTTGGCACTGAAATTTCTGTATCATCTTTAAAGAAACGAGCCAAAAACAACTTCTCGAGATCGGCCCATGTCTTAATTGAGCCAGCAGGAAGTTTCATGAACCATTCAAAGGTGACCCCTTTAAGAGTGTCAATGAATAAATGAGTCATGATAACATCATCTGATATTACATTTTCAGTTTGGGATTTGAAGTAGTATATGTGTTGGTTCAACGACCCTTTACCATCATAAAGTGTGAAGGGTCGGTGTCTTGAACTTGGAAGGGTAAGGAGACGCGTCTCACTCTGCTGGGTAGGGTCGGACTATTCCCACGTCTTGGAGATCGTCTCGGTTTACGAGGGCCTTAAGGTGTTGCTCTAATATGCTCATCCTCTTAGAATAATTGCTCTCGTTCTCTAAGTTATCCTCCTCTTCAGATGAAGATTTGGGTATCTTAGAGTTGGAATGCTCTTCACTCTCAGTATTTGTGGAAGATGAGCTCTCCCCTTCCTTCAGTTTGCCTTTAGACCTCTTAGAAAGAGTTTTACCTTTCGATTTTTTTGTCCTTAAGCAGTTATGGTAGATCTGCTTAAAGGTATCGATAGATTCTTGCTGAGTTCGAATCATATCGAATTGTTCTTTTTGGACTCGAGCTTACTCTTCGAATCGCTTGGCCACTTCCTGGGAGTTCCCGCCATGTAAGCAATTTGGTCGGAAAAGTTTGGTCAATGTAAAGTTTATTTGAGTGGCTGAAAAGTTACAATAGAATGATTCTAATTACAAAAGAGAGAAGAAGAAATGATTCTCCCCTTTATTTAAGGCTGGGTTCCTAGTGTGGCGATGGAGAGTGATTCTTATTCTCCGTTGACAGGTCGAATGTCAAGCTTCTCTTCAGGATAATATCAAAAATCAATCAGGAGGGAGCTCTATTTTTAACACATTAAGTATTTAAAGCCCACTGATTACTCCTTTTCTCTCTCTCTCAGAGAGCAAGAAGAAAACAAGAAGTCTTTAGCTTGAGAATTCTCAGCTCTCAAATCTCTAAAGTCTTCTTTTTTCTCCTCTTCTCTGCTCCTTTATATGGTATCTCAGGCTATTTGTAGGGAGTCATTGGGGTATTATTGTCCTCTAAACTCCCTCCATCATGGGATCAACTCCCCATTACGTGGGGAGCTAATGACCCAGTAATGGGGATCGGTCATAATAGAACGCGGGTCTCACGCTGGACGCAGATGTGGACACAGATGCGGAGTTGCTCAGACCCGTGTTTGAAGCGTGGTGTGGAGTTGCTCAGACCCGCGTGGGATATGGAGTTACTCAGACCCACATAGGACACAGAGTTACTCAGACCCGTATCTGCAGTCTTTATTTTTCTTTTGGACGTGAGGCCCGCGTTTTAGTTGAAACACAACCTTCGCGCTAAGTGAGGCTTACGTCTGATGGCTTGTCCTTAGTGATTTTTAGACAGATGATTAGTCTCTAAATATGCATATTTCAAACCACATATTTACATTTATTCAATATTAAATTCTGTTAATAACACCTCTCTTATATGTTTCTAGGTCTATGGCATAAAATGAAGAAGAAGCCCAAAATCCCATTTATTTGGTGCTATAAGCCTACACATATAGCATTGACTTTGGAAGGTGGTTCTGTCAAAAGCAGGTGCCCATATCTAGAAACCAGCAGTTCATACCGACAGGGGGACAAGCCAGGAAGATGTGATAGGCGACACTGCGTCCGGGGCCATAAAATGGGCCATAGACGCGTTTTTGTGGCTCCTTTATGGAGCCACGCGTCAAGATTTGACGTGCGACCCCGTGACACCCCTTGGTGCCCTCCTTAGCTTAAAAATATCCCAGGATTTTCTGAACAGAGAGAAGAAGAGTTTTTAGGGTAGTTTTCTTTCTTTAGTTTAGGTTAGTTGTTCTTCTTCTTCATCTTTTGTATTTTTTATTTCTAGTAGATCATGTAATAGGGAAGAGAGTAGTACATAGAATGAACGTAGAGTGCTTGTAATAGAGGGTGACACTCTATGAAAGATTCTCTCTTTATCTCTACTTGTTTTTTCTCTCAACTCATTTTATATGCTTAGCTAATTTTCTCTCATCGCAACTAACTACTAACCACTAACTTGCTAACTCCTTACTTGATAATCTACATGAATCTAATAGCCTCTACTTGGTCTTGTTCTTGCAAGAGCCATGATGGCTCATGATGATGAATTCTAACACTCTAACATCTAACTCTCTAACAAGTTATCATTGCTTTATTCCATGCTTACTCTAATTAGCTTTGATGATTTAAGTATAGCTTGCACTTGTTTATTTCAGTTTGGATGTGAAAGTGATCTTATGGGTCATGCTTTGAAACGCTCTTGAACTAAGGACTAGTGATGGCCAAGGATACGTGTGAGGCAACTATCACTAAGAGGTTAGTATAGTTAGTGGAGCCATTAGTAGTTAGTATCCATAAGTTTTCTTTCCTTTTTACTTTATTTTAGAAATATACAAAAAGTCACAAATACCATCTCTTCAATGTTTCTACTTTTGTTTCCACCGTGCCCCTCTTTTCATTCTTTATTTTCTTTTCTTTTGATTCTTTAAAACGTTGAAGAAACTTTAACACACACGTGAACATATCGTGAAAACCTCTATCACCTCCTGTCCTTGTGGATTCGACATGTTTTAGCCTCTATGCTATAATGGAAGTATCGAGGAAGCCAAAGCACACACACTTTAACTCTTGATTTCTAAACAATACTTTTTGTGCACGGTTTTTCCCCGATCAAATTTTAGCATCGTTGTCAGGGATGGGAACGGTTTGATCTCGCCTTTTTGTTAACTTTTCTTCTTTGTTTTTTGTGTGCAGGTCAAAATTTTCAGAAATTTAGCATTGTAGAAATCCACATTCGCTTTTGTGTGGTTGGGTAAATTCTTGTATATTGCATATTCTGCTGCTAGTTTCTATTTATATTACCTGTACACTATAATAATTTAAGAACAAAAATACGATAATTGGATGTTTTAAAATGGTTTAGACATTTGCATCTTGGCACGTGTCAATTCTCATTCCAAATATACTGTATTTCTTTCTTCCTTTGTTGTGATCTGGACCTAGGTGTACATATTACATTGCGTATAGTTAGGACAAACACTTGAGTGATTTACTTGCTTTGTGTGTTCATTCTTATTTAAATTGAACACTTGCACAAATTGAACTTAAGGACATAGCCCGATACAACATAAGGTGGGAAAGTTATTACCCTCCCTTATCCCAAAAATCACCTCCCCATTTACACAACCCAAGCCTAAATAAAATTTGCTAGACGTTGGCCCCTAGGGACATCTCGACTCATTTAAGAGATTGACCTAAGGAGGAAATTGTTAAAATTTGACTCTATCAAATCAGTGTCAAAGGTTGGGAATTTAGAGGTGAAACCTCGAAGAACAGTGGTTTGGCATAAATAGGCCCGTTGCTCCGGCACAGATACCTCCCACTAATCTTGCCCCTCCCGGGCTGAATAACTTGTGATCAGATTCCTACAATGTACCCCCCGTGGACAGTCTAACTAATTAGGAGTCGTCTAGGTTAACCCTAGTATCGGCTTGTTTTTGAATTTTTTTTCTTTTTCTTTGTTTGTTTGTTTGATTTTTCTTTCTTGTGATATTATGATAAAATGGAATATAACCAAAAAATTTTCAACCAAATGAATCTACTTTTCACCTCGACCTCATTTGACTCAGATAACTCTGACCCGGCTATGTACAACATGAACCAATCATATATATCAGATTGGGTTTGTCTGATTCAAATGACCCGTATCCCCAATTCTACGATTAAAAATTTCAAAATAATTTTCACTCTTCTTAGAGTCAATGGGGATTCACCTCCCCTGAGTTAAATTTTCAACCACCTTGTCCACCATCTTCTTTCTCATATTCTACTTTACATACTCTTTTCTTGAACCACCAATTAAAGAAAAATTAAAGATACAAAAGAGTATAGAAGCCATGCTTGAGTCCCAACAACAAATTCTTCAAAGCATGTTGGACTCATCATTTCAACCAAATTATCAAGAGTTATACTCATCTTTTCAAGTCCCGCCGATTCAAAATGAATAACTGATTGAAGCAAAACCTGCACAAAAAAATACGGAATTTTAGAACTTAAGATTAGGATGTGCAAGTGCTCAATTCTTACCGCTATAGCAAGTGGCTATGCGGGTCGTGATCCACAAGGAGGGTTTGCGATGGAAGCTTTCAAGGTTCTTTATTGAAATCTTTATGAAAACAAAACGAAAGTTCTTCTTTGTTTTAAGAAATAAAAATTAAAGAAGAGTTAAAGGTTAAAGTTAGAAAGAAAACGGTAGAATGAGGAGGTGAGAAAATCAGAAAACAATGAAAGCGATTATGTACAAATGAGTTGGAAAAGAAATGATGAAAGATTTGGAAGATGTGGTGAAAGAAATCGTGTTGGTGATCTATACTAGAGAAATAAAAGAAAAGAAAGAAGGTTGAAGAAATACTTATCTAATTTGATCGATGACTTACCTGGAAACCTTGCATGTTCTACCTTGCTTGGAAGCGTTCAACGCATAGATCATAGGATCGAGCTCAGTCCCCATTCGCATTATATCATCAAGCGGCGCAAGAATGAAGTGATACGGATCTTGAGGAGGAGAACGTCTTCATGAACTATCATTGGCACTCACACAACATCGTTATACTTATGCTTCTGGCTTCACTTGCAAACTCATCAAAAACAAAGGAGGTAAAGTAGAAAGAGGAAGAAGGAAACAAAAGAAAATACGAACATAAAAAGAAGCATTTACCTTTATTACTTGCAGAAACAATGGAAGAAAAGAGGAGGGTACATCGGTGTCACTCTCAACATAAGCCTCTCTCTTACTTACATGAATCTTCATCTAACCTAAGCTTACATACAAATTACATAAAAAGAAAAGAAAAAACCTAAACTACAAAGATTGAAAACTAGGTTAATCCTATCTCTGCATGGTCGTCCCATTTTCAGCGCAAAGACTGCCTTTTTATAAGCAAAAACCCAACGTGAAGGATCCCGGGGAGATCGGGGGAGCAAATGCTCCCCCTAACTCCCCAACCAAGCCACGGAAACGCAGCTTTGGCCGCGTTTTCGCGGCCAGGGTGTGGCCAGGTGGCCACACCCTGTTGGTGGGTCGCCCTGGTTTTGCCTTCTGACTTTATCTGTAGTTGGATTTTCAGTTTGAGTCCGGGAGTGTGACGAAATAGCCTTTGATTCTTGGCTTTAACCGATCGATTCTGAGAGGATTCTTCTCAACCGGTTTTCAACCTCTTGATTTTGCCTTGATTCTCTAAGCTCGAATTAACTCTGATTTAATTCAGAATTTTGGTGGGCTTTGGGCTCATTTCTCTTCATCTCCTTAAAGAATGGGCCTGCAAATAAATTAAACAATTAATTAGGACAATGCAAAGTTTTATTCTATAACAAGTATGGAAATATGATACTAAATATGCAACATTAGCGACCAATCACACCCCCATACCTATCTTTGGCTCGTCCTCGAGCAAAACAACTAAACTATACTAAGAATTATTAGACCACTTTCGCAGGTCGCGCGATTGCACTGAGCATGTGCAACAAGCCGTTAAACCTCTAGGTTTCCCCTAGAGGACGAGTTTTGTCTCGTGAGGGTTTTCAGCGGATTGCACCCACAAAATTCATAAAGAAAGAGAAATAAAGAGTTAGTATTTTCGAAAAGCATTTTGAAAGAGAAAAATATTTGAAATATAATTGTAAGATTTAAGCAATCTATAAGTTATAGGAAAACTGAATTTTTCATTCCTAAACTTAGTCTCTATTCAAAAATTTGTTATCAATCAAAGTAAGGAGTCAAATTGTACTTCTCATCTAGTCTATTACTTTACCCTAAGTCATATGCACCTTGTGATTGTGAAAATTTTAACTAAGGGTTCATTAACTCTAACTCTTATGCCTTATTTATTTATTTATATATATATATATATATATATATATATATATATATATATATATATATGGTGGTATTATACATTAGTTTTATTAGGCTTTCTAATCTGCTCATGTAACGAGCCTTTAATCGATGACTCCCAAACCAAACGGTCTTAGGGCACCAGGTGAGAAGACACCCCTAGGACTTAAGGACTCAAGCAAATAAGGCCACAAAATTAAGGATCTTATTATATGAACCTCTTTTAGGCGTGAATACTTATGCTTTATTAGGCACAAATACCCAGCTTAATCAGAGGATTTTTATATATATTTTTCTTTTCAAACTTATCTAAACATCTTTCGTGTAAATACTAAGGCTTGCTTAGGCCAAAGCACCTAGCTAATCAATAATTAGATTTGTTTATCTTTCTTTTTTTTTTATAAGGCATAAGAATCTTTGTTTTAGAACCCTAAGTGTGTAAGTGTATGAAGTGTGCATATTTTATCAAGGTAAAGATCAAGACTAAATTACTTTGACAAATTTTCTTCCTAACTAAAAATCAAACAAATAATCTTATTTTGACCAAGTATAAGAAATCCTAATTTGGATTTTCCTATTCCTTAAAATTAACTTAATTTCTTAGAAAAAATATGTCAAAATATTGTTTCTATTTTTCAAAAAAAATTTTTAAAGGTAAAGAAAATGTTATTTTTTATTTTTTATAAAAAGAAAAACCTAAGTTATGTTAGACCCTCCCCACACCTATCTCATGCATTGTCCTCAATGTATGAATTAATGCATAGATGAATGAAAAAGAAGAAAGGGAAGGAAAATGTTACCTTAAGATGGTGGTTCCGATGGTGGTTTGATTGGTCCACGAAATGCGGCCCAATCGACTTTTCGTTTGGATCGGAGGAACCCACCAGAAGTGTCTCTAATATAACCCATTAAAATTGTGTTTCCATGAAGGATTTTTATTAAGTATTTGACCCCATCTAATTTCCAAATTCTATAACAAATTTCGGAGTCAAATTTGTCAACCACCTTGTCCCAGAATGGAGTGTGAAAAGATAGAATGATTGACGTGGACTCAGGATGTACAGGAACTAATACTGACTCAGGAAGGTGACTTAAGTCAAGTAAAGGTTCAGGAGTCGAGATTGGCTCAAGAAGTGTGTCCAAGTCAAGAAGTTGAAACTCAAATCCACATTGATTTTCTAACGATGGAATGTGACTTAATATTGGTGATTCAAGTTCATGAATGATGGGTGGGGGAATCAAAACTGACTCTAAAATATTACTTAAGTTTGGTAACAAAACAGGAGTCAATATTGATTCTGAAAGTTGAACTGGATCACAGATTTGAGAATCTAGGTCACATATCTCATTGAGTTCAACATCAAAAAAATGAGAACTTGCCAATTTGTCAATAGGATTTTCAAAAGTGTAAAATTGGTCAAGTTTAATATGATCATCAAGAATGAGTGATTCAATTTCATTATGAATTGGCACAGGATTCAATGTTGACTCAGGAAAAAGATTGAAATCAGGTGAAGACACCGGAGTCATTATTGAATCAAAAAGTAAAATTGAATCACTAAGTTGAGATTCATGATCATATTCATTTTCAAGTTCGATTTCAGGAAAAGGATAACTTGCCAAACTGTCAATATTCTTTTCAAAATTTAGAGTTTGGGCAAGTTCAAATGATTGTTCTGAAATGGAACCCTGATTTTCAAAACAACCTGACTCATCGGCTCTAACAGGATAGTTAGTGACATCAGAACTGGTCAAACGGTGGGAACGTAGAGATTGGACCATCATATCTATGTCATGATTACGAGCGTTTTGAGCTTGAGTCATGGCTTCAAGCATCTTTTCATAGTTGATAGGTTCATTGTTTTGATGAAAAGATGAAGTATTGTCTTGGAATTGGTGGTGAAATTGTGAGTCCATCAGATTTTGGGATTTGTGTTTGGACTCACGCATACTCATTTCCAAAATTGATAGTTTTCTATTTTGGACTAGTGGAACTGAGTATGAATCTTGGAAATATTGTGGACAAGGTGGAGAAGGAGGACAAGTTCGTTGAAAATTGGACTCGGGGGAGATGAATCCCCACTGACTCTGTGAAGAGTTGAAATCATTATGGAAATTATAGTTATTAGATTGGGGACATGGGTTATATTGATTCGGATAAGACCAATCCGGCACACTAGGTTGGTTAAAGTTATGATATGCCGGGTTGGTAATATCCGAAAATGAAGTCGGTGTGTAATATGGATTATTATTGAAGTTCAAAAAATTATTATTATAAGCCATATCACACAATAGAACAAAAAACAAACAAAAAAGCAAACAAAAAAGAAAATAATTCTAACCTAAGTTAGGGTAGACCTATGACCTAGACGACTCCTAACTAATTAGACTGTCCACGGGAGGTCTAATGCAGACTTTGACCACAAGCTAATCAGCCAGGTCAGGGCAAGGTTGGTGGGAGGTTTTCCGTCAAAGACGTTCCTTAATTAAATAACCACCAACCTTCGGGCTTTCGGCCCTTAATCCCTTTCCTAGACACTGATTTTGCAGGAGTCAAATTCTAACACTTTTCCCCCTTAGGATAATCTCCTAATTAAGTCCGAGATGTCCCTAGGGCTAACGTCTACTCATTTTAGTTAGGCTTGGGTTAGTGAGTGCTTGGAATCTGATTTTTGGGCCAAGGAAGGGTGATTAAAGCCCCACCTTATCTTGTTATGGGTTAGTGCCCTAAGATAAGTTTGTGCAAGTGTACAAGATATGTAAATAAGATTCACTCAAAGCAATTAAAATCAACCAAGAGGTGAGTCCTATTCTACATGCAATGCGAACGTACCTTGCTCCAGCACTCTTCAACAGTAAAATAAAAGAATGAAAAGACACGTGCCTAAAATGCAAACGTCTAATCAATTTTTATCTTTTTCAACAAGTATTTTACTGTTGGTTTATTAGCAGGCTTATGGTGATGGCATATAAGAAAAAACAAATTTGCAGAAAACTAGAATTTTGCAAGTCAAGCAGCCCTGCAAAAAAACAACTTTAGTAGTCAACTCCTTTTTGCCGCGGAACCGCGGCTTGGGCCGCGAAAACGCGGCAAAGCAAAGGGTAATTGGTCTCTGCTTTCTAAAGCAGAGGCCTAATACCACTTATATGTTACTGCAATCTTATTTTCCTGCTTCGCTTGCCCTATAACCTGCAACAGAGAAGAAAGTTCGTTTTAGTTCTAAAAAATTTTCAATAAAAATCAGATTTCAATAAAAACGTTACCCTCCCCGGCAACGGCGCCAAAATTTGATTGAAGCAAAACCTGCACAAAAAAATACGGAATTTTAGAACTTAAGATTAGGATGTGCAAGTGCTCAATTCTTGCAAGTGCTCAATTCTTACCGCTATAGCAAGTGGCTATGCGGGTTGATTAGTCTCTAATTTTGCATAATTTTCATCACATTCTCACATTTATTTGATAATAAATTCTGCTAATAATACCTTGCTTCCTTGATTCTAGGTCCATGGTGTTCAAATGAAGAAGAAGACCTAAATCACCATTTAATTGGTGATTAAGATCCTACCAAGTAGCCATTGACCTTAGAGTGAAGATTTTGTCAGCCTAGGGAGTCAAATCGCAAATCCAGGAGTACAGGTGGTCAGAAGACAGTCTGGGCGACGCGCTACCCAAAACTGGGCGCACGCTGCCCTGGCTTGGCCGCAGAAACGCGGCCAAAGCCGCGTTTTCGCGGCCATCTTGGTGCGCGCGCGCTTGCATTTTGGGCCACGTGCTATTCACGTGGCCCCCTTTGCCCTGGTGCCTATAAAAGCCCCCAGGGGTCTTCAGTTGAAGGAGATCCAGAGAGCAAGTTGTGTTGTTTGGTTTTTGTTGTAGTTGTTGTTGTTGTTGTTCTTCTTCTTCTAGTTTTAGGTCTTAGCCATTAAAGTGAAAGAGAGAGAGTGTGTAAAGAGTTGTACTTGAAAGGTGACAGGATAATACAAGTACTACTTCTCTTCCTTCTTTCCATTTACTTGTCTTTGCATTTGCGTTTACTTCATTGTTGTAGTGTAAACTTGTTGCTCTTTACTTCTTCCCTTATTTGTTTCTTGTTGTAGTGTAACTCTCTTCTTTTTCACTTCTTTTCCTTTGTTGTTTCTTTTCTTTTTATGGCTAACTAACTTTCTCATTAGCATGGCTAACTAACTACTAACCTACTAATTTCTAACACTTGTTTGATAACCCGCATGAGTCAATAGTGCCAAACAAGCCTTGTGCAAATGAGAGCTATGGCATCTTAAGACGAGGGTTCTAACTCTAACGTACCTACAAGTATTTACCTTCTTATATTTCATACTTAAATGATTTTTTGATGATCTATGGGTTTGTACTTTGCTTGTTGTTGTAAGTTAGAGACTTTCCTTTTAACTTCGCCGATACCATTAGTGCACTCGTGTCTTCCCGTATTCTCGCCTTCTAATGGATCTTGATACGGGAATGTCCGAGTTTTTGCCGTGTAAAGCGAAGTTATAGGAAGAACTTTCACTCGATTTCCACGTGAATAGTTCCATTACATAAGGGGTAAGCTTGCCTATGATCCATCGTGAGGCACATCTTCAAGAAGTTAGGGATTAGTGGGAGCAATTAGTAGAAAGTTAGCCATGTGTTTTTACCATTAAGAAAAACTCACTTTTTACAAACCACCCAAACATTTTCCAACAATTCTTCAAACAACTTGTTTTCACTTTTCAATTCTTTATTTCGACACAAAGAACTTTCTTTCTTCTTGAACTTTGAAGCCGCATCAAGCTTCCATCGCTCTTCCTCCTTATGGATACAACCCGTATAGCCACTTCGCTACTACGGAAGAATCGCAAAAGCAGTAACATTAACCCACACTCCCTTTCTACTTTTCTTGTGCTTGCTTTTTGCAGATCAAATTTTGGCGCCGTTGCCGGGGAGGGAACGACTTTATTGTTCACTACTAAAGATTGTTCTTTGTTTTTGTGTGTAGGAGAAGAACCAAGGAGCTTACTATCACGGGAAGCAAAAGAGGTGGCCAAGGACATTGCGCGAGGATTCATTTGCCCTCGGAAAAATTCGTGTAAAAGCGAGTTTTTCCGATTGAAGTACTAACAAACTCGTTTGCAGGGTTGCCGAGCGCCGCTAAAAAAAAAAATTTTGCTTTCTAATTTTTTTAGTTTCCTTGGATGCTTCACCTATATGCATGTGTAATAAATTCAACAGAAATTCACTTGTTACTTAATTGAAATTTGGATTAGACCTTTGCATATAGGGTACGTGTCTATTTCAATTCATTTCAATTTCTGTTGAAGAGTGCTGGAGACAAGGTACGTGTGCATTCATATAGAATAGGACCAACATTCTGAAGTGATTTACCGCTTTGAGTGTTACCTTGTTGTGAATAAACTGTACACTTGCACAATTGACTTTAAGGGCAAAACCCAAATAAACAGATAAGGTGGGGATTTCATCACCCTTCCTTAGCCCAAAACCATCTCCAAGTGAACTCACATTTTCCTAAGCCTTAACTAAAAATCAATAGACGTTGGCCCTAGGGACATCTCAGACTCACTAAGAGATTAACCGAGGTTGGAAATTGTAAGAACTATACTCCTGCAAAATCGGTGTCTAAGGAAAGTGGATTGAGAGGTAAAGCCTCGAAAGCTCTGTGGTTTGGCATAATTAGGCCCGTGGCTCTGCCCGGATACCTCCCCCCGAGCTTTGCCCTTTCCTGGCCGATTAGCTTGTAGTCGAGTTCCTGCAACAACCTCCCCGGAGAATCGACCAGTTAGGAGTCGTCTAGGTCCAGGTACCTTAGACTAAGGCTTGTGGTTGTTTTTCTTTCTTTTGTTTATTTTTAGTTCTTTTTCGATTATTTGTTGTCTTCACGTTGGTTGTGGTGTGCTGCATGCAAGAGTGGGTGAGAGATCCGTCAACTTCCAGATTAACAAGAAACACTTCTCTACCCTTGCATCCAAAATCGGTGATGGCGTCACTTCAGGATAGATTTTACCCGATCAGAACTTTACTTCCATCTTGCATAAAACTTCCTGAAGCAAACGGTAATAATTTTGAGTTAAAGCCCCAATTCATTAACACTCTTCCCAAATTTCATGGTTTAGAATCAGAGGACGCATACTTCTTTGTTAGGGAATTTGAAGAAGTATGCCTCATGATGCGTATATCCCAGCTAGGAGACGATGCTGTTAGGCTACGTTTCATCCCTTTTTCCCTAAAGGACCTAGCTAAGCAGTGATTGTACAGCTTGGCAGCAGATTCTGTCACGACCTGGGATGATTTCGTCAAGGCCTTCTTGAAGAAATTCTACCCCATTCACAAGACTGCCCTCATTAGGAAGAACATCATGCAGTTTAAGCAAGACCCGAGCGAACTATTTTGGAGATACTTTGAGCGATTCAAAGATCTCCTCGCTCAGTGCCCTCATCATGGCGTGGAGAAATGATGTCAATGCCAGATTCTCTACGATGGTCTAGATTATCAGACTAAGACCCTGTTAGAAACGATGTGTCAGGGAGGGTTCTTGCAGAAGGATGAGAATCAGGGTTGGGATTTATTTGAGGACTTAGCGGAGAGAAACCCTGCAATGGGAGCCAGCCTCAGAAAAACCTAGGAATTCACAATCTATAGCTTCAAGAGGAGGGCTCCTATCTCTAGAATCATCCATAGCTGCCGAGGCTAAGATTGCTACCCTGATGAGAAGGATAGAGGTTCTAAAAACAAAAGAGCCTGCTAGTGTCAACCAGATCAACCCACCCCCAATTCACAATCCGGGTTGTTTATATTGTCAGGCACCGAACCATGTCTTTGAAGAGTTTCCTATTTTCCATGCCCAGCAAGTGCCACCGGAACACATGAACGCGGCTTACTCACGGCCGCCTCACAACCCCTACTCGCAGACCTACAATCCCGGCTGGAGAAATCACCCAAATTTCTCCTGGGCCCCAAACAATCCTCCCAGACCTAATTTTTCCAACAACTTTCACCATCATGCTCCTCCACCACCTTTCCCAGTCAAGCCCCATCTTCCTCCTCCCAAGGCTCTCTAATGGAAAAGAAAATCAGTAAATTGGAGGAGAGCATAGAGGCTTTCATTAAGTCCCAGGTTGCTTTCATGCAGAACCAGGGACAAACTCTGAATAGTCATTCACAGGCCATATCAAGGTTGGAATTACAGATGAGCCAGTTAGCTAGCTCCCTAAGTGAAAGACCTAAGGGTACTTTGCCTAGTCAGCCATTAGTTAACCCAAAAAACCTCCAACCAAGCATATGAAGTTTAGGATCCATCAATTAACCAGTGTAATGTTGTTCACACATTAAGATCTGGAAAGAAGGTAGACAACCAGGTCTACCAGCAGAAGAGTCCAGTCCATCCTGATCCCACTCAAGCCTCCACCTCTGCTAGTTCCTCCCAATCCGCTCCACAGACATCTGACGAGGACAAAACTGCTGAACAAGTTCACAAGCCTATAGCACCCTTTCCCAATAGGCTTAGGAACAATAATAAAAATATGCACATGGAGAAAATGCAAGAGATGTTCAACCAGGTTAAGTTAAATGTGCCACTTCTAGGCGCTATCCAATAAGTCCCGGCTTATGCCAAATTTCTGAAGGATATGTGTACTAAGAAGAGAAAAACCAATGTGCCCAAGAAAGTGTTCTTGGCCACTAACATAAGCGAAATTCTGTCTGGTCCCATTCTGGTGAAATACAAGGATCCCGGATGTCCCACCATTTCCTGTACCATAGGACAGACCGAAATCAGTAGAGAGCTTCTTGACCTGGGAGCAAGTATCAACTTACTACCTCTCTCAGTATACCAGCAACTTGGGTTGGGTGAGCTAAGCCCAACTCGAGTCACCATTCAGCTAGCTGACCGATCTGTGAAGATCCCAAAGGGGGAAATCACAGATGTCCTCATCCGGGTCGGGGATTTCATTTACCCCGTTGACTTCATTGTGCTTGAGACCCAACCTGTGTCCAATCTTAGGTCTCAAACTCCCGTCATCTTAGGGCGCCCATTCCTTGCTACAGCCAAGCCATAATCAACTGTAGGAACGGGTCCATGCGATTAACTTTCGGAGACATGACGAAGGAAGTCAATGTCTTCAATCTGGAAGATAACCTAGGGATGTCAATGATCAGACATTTGAGGTCAATTCTATTGAAAACCTGACCAGTGAACATGAGGAATGCATGGAGATAGAAGCTGAGGCAGAGTTGATCTGGAGGCTGAGGATTTTCATCTAGACCAGATCGTGGATTCAGCAGTGGATTGGGCATCAAGCCCCAGTGTACCCCATCTTAGGATCGAAAGCCCAGAGATTCCCTCCATGAAGCAACACCTTCCCTAGAGTTGAAAGCCCTGCCTGAACATCTCAAGTACGCCTACCTGGGCGGAAAGGACACATTGCCAATCATCATAGCATCCCACCTGACTGAGCAACAAGAGGACAGCTTAATGTCTATTCTGGAAAGACATAGGGAAGCCATTGGATGGACAATGAAGGACATCAAGGGAATAAGTCCAGCCATAGTGCAACATAGAATCCATTTAGTTGATGAAGCAATCCCTAGGAGGGACCCGCAACACAGGCTTAACCCTCTCATGCAAGAGGCAGTGAAGGCTGAAATTCTGAAACTATTAGATAATGGGATCATTTATCCCATTTCTGATAGCCAATGGGTTAGCCCTGTTCATGCGGTCCCAAAGAAGGCTGGCTTTACGGTAGTAGAAAATGAGGAAAAAGAGTTGGTACAAACAAGATTGCCTACCAAGGTTCGTGTTTGTATCGACTACAGGAAGTTGAATGCTGCTACCCGTAAAGACCATTTCCCGCTACCCTTCATCGACCAAATGCTTGAGCGTTTGACTGGACATGAGTACTACTGCTTTCTGGATGGGTACTCGGGATACAATCAAATCCCCATTGCTGCCGAGGACCAAGAAAAGACGACGTTCACCTGCCCGTTCGGAACCTTTGCTTATAGGCGCATGCCTTTTGGATTGTGCAATGCTCCTGCAACGTTCCAACGGTGCATGCTTAGTTTGTTCTCTGATATGGTGGAACGTTTTCTTGAGATTTCATGGATGACTTCTCCATCTACGGAGATTCATTTGATCAATGTCTTCATCACTTAGAGTTAGTGCTACAAAGATGCATTGAGAAGAACCTAACTCTAAACTGGGAAAAATGTCACTTTATGGTAAGACAAGGGATTGTCTTGGGCCATGAGATTTCGAGGAGAGGCATAGAAGTAGATAAGGCTAAGGTAGAAGTGATTGCTAAGCTTCCACCCCCCAAAAGCATCAAGGATATTAGATCCTTTTTAGGTCATGCTGGGTTCTACCGACGGTTCATTAAGGACTTTAGCAAAATCACGAGGCCCTTAACTAACCTGCTCACTAAGGACGTGCCCTTTGACTTCAATGATGAATGTTTCAAGTCTTGGGGGAGGCTTAAACAAGAACTGATTTCTGCACCTATCATTTCTGCTCCTAATTGGGCCCAACCATTTGAAATCATGTGTGATGCATCTGATTTTGCAATTGGTGTGTTCTGGGACAGCGCATCGATAATAGGCAGCACGTGATTTACTATTCGAGTAGGACCTTGAATGACGCCCAAAAGAATTATACAATGAATTCTTGGCCGTTGTCTTTGCGTTAGAAAAGTTCCGGCCCTACTTGTTAGGTTCGAAAACGGTGATTTTCACGGATCGCTCGGCTCTGAAATACCTCATGACCAAGAAGGAAGCAAAAGCCCGACTGATTCGGTGGATCCTTTTGCTTCAAGAATTTGACTTAGAAATCGGGGATAAACGAGGTATTGAAAATGTGGTTGCTGATCATCTTTCACGAATTCCGAATGCACCAACCATCCAAGCTCCGATCAACGAGGATTTCCCTGATGAGCACATCCTAGCCATTCTTAAGGAACCCTGGTATGCTGACATTGTTAATTACCTGGCCACGGGACAATTACCCGCGACTGGACAAAGCAAGACCAATACTGCTTCTTTGCCCAAGTACGGTACTTCTTCTGAGAAGAACCGTATCTTTTTAAGTATTGTCCAGACCAAATAATTAGACGATGCATACCCGAGGAGGAACAGAGGAGTGTGCTCAGCTTTTGTCATGATCTTGCATACGGAGGACACTTCGGTGCCCGTAAGACTGCAGAGAAGGTTCTACAAAGTGGGTTCTACTGGCCCACTTTGTTCAAGGATTCATATCATTTTTGCAAGTCATGTGCAAATTGTCAGAAAATCGGAAAAATTTCTAGAAGAGACAAGATACCCCTGAACCCGATCCTTGAAGTTGAAATCTTTGATGTTTGGGGTATCGATTTCATGGGGCCATTCCCCAAATCCTTCGGTAACCAATTCATTTTGGCTGCTGTTGATTATGTCTCTAAATGGGTAGAAGCTGTGCCGACCAAGACGAATGACAACAAAGTGGTTGTCAAATTTCTTAAAGATAACATCTTCTCCCGATTGGCACCCCGAGAGCGATAATTAGTGATAATGGATCACATTTCTGCAACAGAGTTTTTGAAACTCTGATGCGAAAATATTCCATCAATCACAAGTTATCAACTCCGTATCATCCCCAGACAAATAGGCAGGTAGAAGTCACCAACCGACAGATCAAGCTCATTCTGGAAAAGACTATCGGACAAAACCAAAAGGATTGGTCGGTTAAGCTCAATGATGCATTGTGGGCTTACCGTACCGCATTTAAGGCAGTTCTGGGGATGTCCCCTTACAGACTCGTGTTTGGAAAAGCCTGTCATCTGCCAGTAGAATTAGAACACCGGGCCCTCTGGGCAATTAAGCAACTCAACTTTGACCTGACCAAGGCCGGTGAACTTAGGAAACTGCAGATTTCTGAATTAGAGGAGATACGGAATGAAGCTTATAAGAATGCACGAATCACCAAGAGCAGGACCAAACTTTTCCATGACCATTCATAACCCGGAAAAACTATGCCCCGGGAGATAGGGTTCTGCTGTACAATTCTAGGCTTCATATTTTTGCGGGGAAACTAAAAACTCGTTGGTCGGGACCGTTCATTGTGCGCACTGTTTTCCCACACGGTGCCGTGCTTATTGCAGATCCTAAAAATAATACGGAATTTAAAGTGAATGGGCAAAGACTGAAGCCCTTCTTGACCACTGAGCCGATGATTCCAGATGATAGTGTGCTGACACTTTTTGCCCCATCATACACCTAACCCCAACAAACAACCAAAATTGTTTATATGCTTACCCCGTGTACATTCTTTCGCCTATTTGCACTTGGCCGGCCCGAGTCCACGAAGACGGTAACATCATTCCTTCCCCTATTTATTGCATTTGCATCTGCATTCATTGAGGACGATGCATTAGATAGGTGTGGGGGGGGTGCTAACACTTTTTCTTTTTCTTTTTCTCTTCTTTCTTCCTTCTTTCAAAAAAAAAAACAAAAAAAAACAAAATCTCAGATTGAAAAGAAATTTCATACTCTTTATAAAAATACCAAAAGATTGTAGGAATTATGGGAGCCTTAGTAATAAATCTTTATTTTTGCCTAAGTAAACAAGAAAGAATGGTTTGACTAAAAAGATAGGAGGGATAAGAAAATAAGTCATACCTTTATTTAGCCTTAGTAGAATATGCATAATTCACACACACATGCTTGGGATTTAGAGACACAACTCTAAAATAAAAAAAAAAGCTGGATAATTGTGCCTCAAGAAGCATGATTACTCACGCTGAAAAAAAAAAAGAGAAGCTGGATAATTGTGCCTCAAGAAGCATGATTACTCACGCTAAAAAAATAATAATAAAAAATAAAAATAAAAATAAAAATCCTATATATAAATCTTGATTTCGTGGCCTACTACACTTGCATATTGATCTGAAGGGTGTTTTTCCACCTGGTGCTCTAAGACCATCTGGTTTGGGAGTTATCGGTTTGATATGTGTTACATAAGTGAAGTAGAAAGCCTAATGGAACCAAGAATAATAAGTAAATATTAATAAAATTAAATGATATTCAAGTTGAGTTGAAAAATCCCAAGCACATCACACTTACACATTATGTATATCTATCTAAAGCAAAATAAAAGAATGAGTTAGAAGTACAAGATCCTTTCTAAATTTAAAGAAAAACCAAAGTTTCTTCTTTTATGAAGGCTAAAGTATAAGAGGACTTATGAGGGTTAAACCTAATTCTTACATCATTCGGTCATTTTTACTTAGATGATTGAAACTTCTTTTTCAAAAAAAAAAATCTTCTAACAACTAACTTCTTGTCTTTACTATTGGATTTTGTGGGTGCAATCCGCTGAAAACCCTCAGGAGACAACACTCCTCCTCTAGGGGAAACCTAGAGGTTTAAAGGCTTGTTGCACATGCTCAGTGCAATCGCGTCACCTGCGAAAGTGGTATAATAATTCTCTTATTTTGTTTTGCTCGGGACGAGCAAAAAGATAAGTATGGGGGTGTGATTAGTCTCTAATTTTGCATAATTTTCATCGCATTCTCACATTTATTTGATAATAAATTCTGCTAATAATACTTTGCTTCCTTGATTCTAGGTCCATGGTGTTCAAATGAAGAAGAAGACCTAAATCACCATTTAATTGGTGATTAAGATCCTACCAAGTAGCCATTGACCTTAGAGTGAAGATTTTGTCAGCCTAGGGAGTCAAATCGCAAATCCAGGAGTACAGGTGGTCAGAAGACAGTCTGGGCGACGCGCTACCCAAAACTGGGGTGCGCCGCCTTGGCTGGCATTTTGGGCCACGTGCTATTCACGTGGCCCCCTTTGCCCTGGTGCCTATAAAAGCCCCCCAGGGGTCTTCAGTTGAAGGAGATCCAGAGAGCAAGTTGTGTAGTTTGGTTTTTGTGTAGTTGTTGTGTTGTTGTTGTTTCTTCTTCTAGTTTTAGGTCTTAGCCATTAAAGTGAAAGAGAGAGTGTGTAAAGAGTTGTATTTGAAAGGTGACAGGATAATACAAGTACTACTTCTCTTCTTCTTTCCATTTACTTATCTTTGCATTTGCGTTTACTTCATTGTTGTAGTGTAAACTTGTTGCTCTTTACTTCTTCCCTTTATTTGTTTCTTATTGTAGTGTAACTCTCTTCTTTTTCACTTCTTTTCCTTTGTGTTTCTTTTCTTTTTATGGCTAACTAACTTTCTCATTAGCATGGCTAACAACTACTAACCCACTAATTTCTAACACTTGTTTGATAACCCGCATGAGTCAATAGTGCCAAACAAGCCTCGTGCAAATGAGAGCTATGGCATCTTAAGACGAGGGTTCTAACTCTAACGTACCTACAAGTTTACCTTCTTATATTTCATACTTAAATGATTTTTTGATGATCTATGGGTTTTGTACACTGCTTGTTGTTGTATGTTAGAGACTTTCCATTTAACTTCGCTGATACCATTAGTGCACTCATGTCTTCCCCGTATTCTCGCCTTCTAATGGATCTTGATACGGGAATGTCCGAGTTTTACCGTGTAAAGTGAAGTTATAGGAAGAACTTTCACTCGATTTCCACGTGAATAGTTCCATTACATAAGGGGTAAGCTTCCCTATGATCCATCGTGAGGCACATCTTCAAAAAGTTAGGGATTAGTGGGAGCAATTAGTAGAAAGTTAGCCATGCGTTTTTACCATTAAGAAAAACTCACTTTTACAAACCACCCAAACATTTTTCAACAATTCTTCAAACAACTGTATGCGTCGGAAAAGGAGGATTCGATTGTAAAATTCTTTTGATTGGATAGAAAATTACAACAGATCGGTCTTCCGATTACAAGGGAGGGCCTTGGTGCGGCTGAGACACGGCTGTCGAGCGTCGCGCCTTGGTGCGGCTGAGACACGGCTGTCGAGCCTCGCGCCTTGGTGCTGATGAGACGCGGCCAAAATTAGCTTTGCGTCTAGAACTTGAAATTCTGCTTTTAATGGCTTGTCTTTTAGTGATTTTTAAACAGCCTACAGAACCCCTCCAAAGTTTTCGACATTCCGCAGTTAAGTGGGACGGATTTCGAAATACTTTGGACTCTAGCTGAGCTCACCCTTATGACTGGACTGTCAATGCTCCGGGTTTGATCTTGTCTGGAGTATGGTCTTCGTGAGTGTACTGTGGAACTCTTTGAAGCCACCAAAGTTGATCATGTGAGTGTCTAGATGCACAGTCTAAACCTCCCCGATTGCTTTAAGTCTGTCGTGGGTGCACTTTAAGCCAGGAGTGGACGGTCGTCTGCTTGTGCCAGTGTACTGTTGAACTGTTTTGCAGAAGCAAGGACTGAACGCCAGTTTTAAAGTTGCGACTTTCATAGGGCTGCATCTTTTTGGAAATGAAAACGCGACTGATATTTCACAAGACAGACGCGATTCTTGGCCTGATTGGAAGGATGCGAACTTTCGGAGAGACGCATCTTTTTGGGGTAAAGACGTGACTTTTTGGACGCAACAATGGCCTAGCTGAAGAGATGCGTCCATTGAAAAGGCGCGACTGTTGGGTGCGAATCCGTGCCATGCCATGAGTGCACTGCCACGCGTCCTGTGGAGCCGACGGGACACCTTCTTTTTGGCGTGCGAACTTCACGCTGCATTAAATGCACTGCCCACGTGTCAGAAGATGATTCGACGTTGAGTCAATCGAGCCAAGCGCCGCGTATCTTTTGCGAATCTCTGTGCCTATAAATAGCAACAGTCATCGGGAGAGTCATCATTAATCTCTCTTTCGTCTTGGCTTGCATCTGTTAGGATTTTGAGAAAGGAGCTCTCTTTGTTCTCTTCTTCTTCATCTAACATCGGATTCTTGATTAGCAATGGCACCCAAGGCCAAGCAAACTGCCTCATCTTCAAAGGCGGTCGCCACTAAGATTCAAAGGGGCAGTTTCCCCTTGCAGGAAGCCCCTATCTCAGGTATAACGCCCTTTAGGCTTAATTTTCGCCATTAGAAGGGTTTATGGAGTTCTTATAACTCTAAAAATCCCCTTTTTTGAAGAAGAACTGCCAACGCGGATTCGAAACCGTGTTTGATTCTTTAGACGCGGTCAAGGCGCGGGTTTGATGACCCTGCTGCTTTTATCTGGTTGAGTATGCGTTTGTGTTGAACAGCGGTCTCCAGTAAGCCTTGCGTTCCGGACTCATCACTTAGAATTTTCTAATTGTGAAAGATTCGGACGCAGACTTGACTCTGGCATTTGTGACATCAGACGCTGGTTTTCATGAATCTTGTGCCCGAGTCCAAGTACTTAGAGATAAGTCTTGGATTTTCAAAGCGCGGACTCCATGCTGGCCTCATGGTTCTCGGGTCCGGACGCGGATTTTGACAACTCTGCGTCTGGAATTTCTTCTGCGTCTGAATTATAGACACTTAATCATTTTCGCTTAGACTTCTGATCGAGTGTCATTTTCTTATGAAGTGCGATATTCCTCCAATCCACTCTCCAAGAAGTGCCACTTCGGGCACGTAGGTGGTGTTGACCGCGATTTAACTTTCGTGCTGCAAAGGACTGCTCCTGTGACTGTTGACAAGTCGAAGGAGAGAAGGGAGAGGCTCTCCAAAGTTGACCCGGCGACCCTCCGGGAGCTCATGACTGACACGGCATTCACAACAGATTCTCGCGTTCCGATGAAGAAACCTGCCTTCTTCTTCAGAGACAATATTAGCGAGGGTGGCTATACCTTGCATGACGGAGATTATAAATGGCTTCGTCAGATAGAGGGTAGAAGGTTCTTTCTTCCGAACTTGGAGAGAATGTACCCACTATCTTATCTCCAGCATATGTCTGTCCTCGGCCAATGGCGTGGGCGATTACCCGATCTGTCCCCGAAGTTTCTCTCGGCACCCTGGGCTCCAGGAAGGTATATAACGCTGGTCATGAAAAGGAGGTTCTCGGCCTGTTTCCGGGCTGCTCAGGTCCGATCACCCAGTAGGAGAAACTCCTAAACTCGGCACCACCTTCATTAACGTATTCATGAAAGCGGGGGGTGACTTTCGGTCGATTTCCGTCCGCTTGGGTGGATTCATTCCACTGACAAGTACTGGTGGGGCAAGATGGTGAGCTTTGTCCTTGCCGATCTTGGAGGTCTGTTGGAGCATGTGGAATTATACCAAGCGGTCGGGGCCGTACAGTATGGCATTCCACCGAGTTCTCAAAATTTCTTTGGGATCCTGGAGCGTTACAATCCTCTGACGGGGACATTCTTTACTCCGGTCGGAGAGATGGGTCTTGCCCTGCATGAGCTGCACGAAGTCTCGGGGCTGGCAATGGGGGATACTCCCTATGAGGAATACGTCCCAACCTTTGAGGAGCTTCACCTCTTGAAGAAAGAGTTTCCTCGAGTGTACGAGACTTATAGGGAGGTGTTATGTCACTTTCACATTTGCGGCCAGATAACCTCTTGGAGGATGAGGGGAGTTAAGCAGCTGTCTTGGGCAAGCTACTTGTTTAATGGTGTCAACCAGAAGGACCAACCAGTGACCCGACTCGCTCCCAGCTCTGACGAAGAGATTGCCGACAGGATCAAGGGTTCTGTAGACTCCTACACCACAGAGTCGAACGAGGATACTTTCAAACCTGACACGGTTTTCGAAAGTTTCCACCACCAAGCCCGGACCCCTATCTCCAATCGGGCACACTGTTAGCGGGCTTCTTAATGTTGTGGTTGAAGCGCTGTGTGGTGCCGACACTGCCACATGAAGTAATCGTTGCTGATGTGGTGTATCCGGCGGTGCTCTTGGCTTATGGTAAGTCCATAGCCCTCCTCCCGGCCATGGCGGCGGGTATTCAAAGCGGGTTGCGGGCCTTAGCTCAAAGTCTATGCAGGGTAGAGAAGGTTGTCGACTCCCAGGGTGAGCCGATTGTTGACTCGGAGGGGAGGCCGACGGTAAAGCGTCCCAACCCTCGGGTTGAGCTCCCTACACGTACCTAATGGCTTGGTACGTTATGCACTGTCCCTCCCTGATGACGCCGGTGTCTTGGTGTGAGGGGTTTATCCCTTTCGTACAGCGGTTGGAGAGTTCAAGCTGGTGTAATACTTATATGTATTTCATTCGGAAGTGCATTCTAGCTGCTTCGAACTACCAGCTCAATCGCTTCTTCCCCGAGATTACTGGTGCATCTTATGGGGATCAATTTGCCGACCTGGTGGGTTCAGACAACTTCACAAAGCTAGTCGGGAGTTTTCTGGTGGCTGATCAATATTCGGCCTGGGTATGTGCTCTTTCGACAAGGGAATTCGTGCACGATCGAGCCATTCATGCCGAATCGCTTCGCCCGACAGTTCGGCTGTGATCAGTTATACGTCGGCAACCCCAATGCTCAACTCGCCTTCAGTGGGAATTTGTTTGAAGGTGCTCGGGTGGTATTATAGCGTGGCTGGAGGGACAGAAGCGCTTTTTTGTCTGTCTCCCAAGGGACCGAAAGGCTTGTACCAGCCTTAGCTTCTGCACCTGGTACTTCCAAGCCAACCAAATGCCTGACTTCTCACCAGAGTACTCGTGCATTGAGAGTATCAAAGCTTCTTACGAAGCAAAGTCGGCGTCCAAAAAGCGCTCGCGAGGCGTCGATGAATATCGGGCGGCTCAAAAGGAGGCCAGAAGGGTGTCAAGGGGGAAGCCGAGAGCAGCAAAGGGTCGACAGGCAGTACATAAGCGTCCTCAGGGCTCTACTTCCTTCGTTGAGCCTGCCCCCAAGAAGGCCCAGAGAGACTTGGCGGGCGAAGTTTCCTTGTCCGAGGCCATCCCTTCTGATGTTGAGGAGCAGAGGGAAGAAGATGAGGAGGATAGTGCCCCTCTTGTTCGCACTCGTGGATTGCGCAGCAGGGGCCCCGCATTTTAGAAGAAGGAGAACTTGCTGACGAACCCACCGCCGCTGACGAACCCACCTCAGCTGATGAAGTTGAGCGGCTAGAAGTTGACCTGATGAGCAGGGATGACGTTGAGATTCCAGGGGTCTCAACTCAGCCTGGGTCTTCTTCGGCTCAAGAGAGGATGGATGAGGCACAACAGCCCAGGTCCCATGGTATTTTAATGCCCAGCTCACGGGTAATTGACCCCAGCCCTACTATGGGGTATTTGGCGGCAAGGCCCCGATTGCTGAGGCTTCTCACGTTGAACTATCGTCCTTATCATCCGGAGAGGATAGATATGATTCAGGTGATGAGGTCGATTTTGGTGATGAACCTGTTCTTCCGGATCCGAGTAAATTCTCACATATCTCGGAGGAGGAGATATATGGGCGTGATCCGGTGACGGCATCACCACCAGCTGCAGTTGCTTCTGCTGAAGGTACTATTTCCGCCGTTTTGTTAACCTATCTCCTCTTTTTAACTAGGGAAAAGAATTTGACGTTTCTTTTCCTTTTGATTTCATATTGCAGGGCTGGTCGTGGTTAGCGAGGCTGCGGCTTCCTCCATATTGAGGAGATGATACAGAAGCTGGCCCAGCAGGAGGGAGTCGAGGTTCCTATTGCTGGGATGCCTCACGAGAGGGAAATTATCGAAGTCGGGAGGCCTCCACTCTGCAAGATTCGCCCCAGAACCTGCCACCTTTGTGAAAAAACACCTAGAGGGGGGTGAATAGGTGTAAGTGCTAATCTAAGAAAACTAAATGCAAACTAAGTGCGCTAAATGCGGAAGCTAATGCAAATCTTGCAACACACTTAATACAATCCAACAAGTGTAGCCGAATTCCCCTTGCGAGGCTCTGGACTAAACCTCTTGATTCCCCTAGATATGGGTTGAGGCGCTATGTGAAGCTCTTGTTGGATGAGTATAGGTGATGCACAAACACACAAGCAATTCACAATGTGCACACACAATCAAGCCACGCAATAAAGGATATAGCAATATGAAATAATGCAAGGCAATATGAATTATGCACAACACAAGCAAATATGGTATGATATGAAGTATGATGCTTTGCACAAAGTAAATGAGAGAGAGTTAGAGAGACAATGGGAGCAATCGCAAACAACGAGATTTGTTTCGAGGTTCGAGCACCTTGCTCTACATCCCCGCCTACACCACGTGTAGGATTTCCACTATCTCAACTCCCACCGAGGGAACCTCTACCGAAGAGGATTTCTTACAACTCTAGGAGTACCAAACTCCTCTCTCAAACAACAACCTCCTCACAACCGAGGGGTTAGGCCCGTAGCCAATACAACAACCAATCCACACACCTCTACCGAAGAGGCTCACAACCAAACTCCACCTCTACCGAAGAGGGAGCAAACCAATACCACTCCGATCACCTCTACCGAAGAGGGATACAACAAATAAAGGAGGGTTTACAACAAGTGGTTCAAAACCACAAACTCTCTTTTCTTTCTTATTCCACAAAACAAAGATCCTAATAGTTTAGGATAGAAGATAGCTCAAGTGTGGAAGCTAGGTGTTTTTGGAAACAAGCAACAAAGAAAAATCTTTGGGAAAATACTTGCATTATGATAGAATTGAAGATCTAAGCAAAAATCCCAAAAACCTATTTTTCTTTGATTTTCCAAAAACCCAAAACAATAAAGATGAGAAGTTTTTGCACTTAAAACTCTTTGAAAACTCTTTTAAACACTTCAGAAAACTAGTATTTTTCTCTTAGAAAACTTGGCCAAAATCCCAAAGAGATGGGGTTTATATAGCCCCTATACAAAACTAGCCGTTAGGCTGATGTGGCAGCCTGACAGGCCACCGGTCGACCTGTCCGGTCGACCGCCAACGGTCAGAAATATGACGTTGGGCAACAGCGGTCGACCGGCCCGGTCGACCGAAACAAAACAGAGAGCAAAGCTCTCTTCTGCGGTCGACCGGTCCGGTCGACCCAGAAAACCAGAGAGCAGATATACTGCTCCGGTCGACGGTCCGGTCGACCGTTCCTTGTGCCAGAAACGTGCACAGGTTTGTGCACGTCGGTCGGCCGGCCCGGTCGACCGACTTCTGACCTAGTCGACTGGTCAGAGACCAAGTCGACTGGTTGAAGCCTGGAACAGAAAATCTGATAAAAACTTGTTTTAAAATATTTTTATCTTTTACAAAACTTCTATAAAACTTGTTTTACATATTGCATTGATATTAATCATGTGATAAAAACATTTCTACTCAAATATCAAGCATATGAAATTTACTTTTGTTTCTTTTCAAAAAAATCAAGAATCAACACTTGTATTTTTCTCAAAACTTGATTTTCAAGAACATGAATAGGGATATCAAAATAAGTTTGTTTACCAAGTTAAAGCATGTATGTATAAATAGAAAACATCTACTATACATAAAACATATGTAAACTTGTTTTGATCAAACTATTCATAAAAAACCAAATATCAAATCATAAAACGTGTGTGTTTTGTGCACTTGAGCATATCAACTAAACTAAGCTTTACAAATGGATCTAAAACTCTATCTAAAATAGGATACCTAAGTCTTCTCGACGATCTTCATCTTCAAGTAGACTCGATCCCAAACGCGTGATCCTCCAAGTGCAAAGGTATGATCTTTAAGCTTTGGCACCGGAATCAACATGGAAAGCTTCTAAACTCCTTGTTGAAGCTAATCACCAACTAATATCCTGTTAATGATCTGAAACTTAGAAACACAAGAATATTAGTAAACATAACTACATGAGTGATCATCATCAAAACTAGAGTGGAAGGCCATTTGGGCCAACAATCCCCCTTTTTGATGATGACAAAACTCATGGAGTTATATATGCATGGATTAAAGTTAAGCTTCAAAGAAGCTCCCCCTTAACTCATGCATAGGGATAAACAATAAATATATGCAATGAATATTAAACATGAAACATGCATGCATAAACAATAAATGGTTCTAGATATCAAATGGAATATTCAAAACAAAATAAGCTCTAGATACCAATTACAAAGCAAACTCTATAAATCAATTAAACTTAGTATTCTTGAGATTCTTGAGATTAAACATAATATATGCATAAACATAAGCATGCATATAAAACTTCATAAATCTTTCTCCCCCTTTTTGTCAATCATCAACAAAGGGGTAATCAAAACCATAAATAAAACGAGGGGTAAAAATCTTTCTTCCCCTTATGTCAAACAAAAGAATAAAAAAGACAATGTTCTCCCCTTTTGTCTAAAACAAAAACAAAGTCAATAAGGGGTGACTTTAAAAACATGATATCAATAGAAAATATGTCAATGAAGCATCTTGATACCAAAAGAAAATAAACAAGGATAATAAGTGTTATATGCTATATACATTCATGAAGAGGAAGACGCTAAGTTAGCTTCCCTACACATATGCATTACATGAAGGAGGGAAGTTAAGCCCTAATTCACATAACACAACATTATGTAATGAATAAGAGGAGATGTGAAGCTCCCCCTACACACGTGTACCACATAAAGAAGAGATGTGAAGCTCTTCAATACACAATACACTCAACATGAATCTATATGAAGAGATGTTAAGCTCTCCTTGCATATAAGCAATACAAATCAAAACTTTGAATATTTCTTTAAACAAAATTTTGGAAATACCAATTGTAATTAAACATAAGTCTTGAATTCTTAAACATGAATCTTGAAACCAAAACAATTTTGATTTCTTAAATATGATACCAATTGTAAATATTTTACCAATTGAAAAGATTTACATAGAAACATTGATACCAATAGTAAGAATTGTTCATTTTAAAACATATAAACAACTTTTAATCATAAAGTGTGGGAGTACAAATACCAATTGAAATACAAAATCATATTTTCTCCCCTTTATGAAATACAAACTAAAGTCATGCATAGTCTTGATAACAATTTAAAAGTAATCAATTTAAACAAAATGAAACTCAAGCACTAGCATAAACACAAACATATATATGTATGAAAAATAGATGCCAATAGAAATTGATATACTTGGAATTTAAAGCATACATACATACAAAACATATATGAGTATACAAGAATATCAAAATGATACCAATTGAAAGAGTTCAATGATACCAATTGACATAACAATAAGTTCAAGTGTATACACATATTATCTACCACCCAATCATAATTAAAGTTTTAAAGATTTTCAATTTAGGGCATACATGAACATGATCTCCCATCCTACCGCCCTTGGATGGTAGGGGTTTTCAAAAATAGATTTGAAAATTGTAGTTTTGTTTGAAAAACTCTACCAAGATGAAGAACACCACAACTAGTTAAAAGGAAAATTTTGTTAACTAGTACGAAATCCTTCAAGCAAGGAATAAAACAAAATTATTTTTCATAAACATGAAATTCACAAGATAAAACAACACTCTAATCCAATATAGCATAAATATGACTCATGAAAGTAAAGCATGAGTAAGTAATAGATGTGAGTGTATAAATAAAGTGTGAAGATCATAATCATGAAAAATATGTTCAATTAAGCTCAAATATTCCTTTAAACACAAAATCATCAAAACTATCTAATCTTCAAGACATATGTATGTCTAATACAAACTAAGATATACATACATATCCAAAACACAACGAGTCCACAAAATATATGCATTAAGGCACGTGGCTCAAAAGAAAAAAGGATACTCATGTATAGTCAATAGTTTGGATAAGATGGACATATACATGAAGTTAAATATTGACACAAAATCAAGAGAAACTAAATCTTCATCAAGACAAATTTCATTTCAAGGTATATGTATGAATTGTCAAACATGAAGTATACATACATATCCCTAAACACAATTGAGTCCATATATAGATTTGCATGAAAGGCAAATGACTCAAAGGGTATACATGTATATCTTAAAGTTTGACAATAATACACATATACATGAAGTGAAAACTCATAAAACAAATCCAAAAATGGAATACAAGTTTGAAATGTATGAATCATCAAAACTAGACTATCTAGCACATCTAATGGGTTCAAATAAGCGTTCAAGCTCATACATATATAGATTTATTTATGGCCCACTATATGTACAAGTATAATTCCTAGTCTAATGAAAACTAACATCTAAACAAGTAACCTTAACATGAAGCATCAAAACACAACATAAAAATCATCATGATAAAACTAAAACATGATTACTATGTAAATTCACATGTATTAGATTCATGATGTACATTATAGCTTAAACAAAAGTGAGAACACTAAGTATGATTCAAATAAGCATGTGTGTCTCAAATACTATACATGTATGTCAAGGATCTAATAAACATGGAATGAACATACTAATCCATAGACATCAAAAAAAAATATACTATAAACTATCAAAACATGCTATAAACAATGAAGTGGAAAGCATGTAAACATAATAAATGGGAGTAAAGGATTGTTACCAAAAACCGAAGAAGCAACTCTCCTTGTCTCCAAAACATGGTGGTCATCTCCACCAAATCTTCCCTTGAAAGTGATGCATCCATATGATTTCCTTTTAGTACGGAACGCATCCACTCCAAGGTGCTAACACTCTCACGTCATGTGAGAGCCCACACCTACATCAAAAATAGGAGGGGTGGTCTTTGGTACCCATACTCTTTTGGGTCCATGGGGGTTAGTACCTTCTCTAACCCAAACAAATTTCTTTGCTAAATTTGAAACATTTAATCTATCATAGCAAAATTTAGCAAGGTGGCCCTTACGTCCACAATGTGTACATGTGTACACATGAGCATACATGTGATGGGGTGTCCGTGTGAGCATGTGTGTATGCTGAGATAGGTGTGCATGCATAAAAGTTGGAACTTGTTTCTTTCGAACCAAGGATTCCAAGCGTGAGTGGTTCATGGCACATTGGCTCATAGTGGAGCCCAAACAATTTACTCTCTTCTTTAGCATACAAATATCATCATTAATCCTAGAAGAAGAGGTACATGCATTAGGTAGATTAGATGAAGAAGCTACACTAGCATGGCAAACATGTGCATCAATCTTATTTTGTAAAAATTCATTTTCTTTAAACATGCATCCAATCTTTAGAAATTGAAGCAATCTTAATTTTCAAAGAATCATTTCTTTTAAAACAAAATCAACTTTTGAAGACAAGTTTTCATTTTTCTTCAAAAGAACATGGCAATCATTTTTATTTTTCAAAAAGTATTATTTTTAAGTGCAAGATCTAATTGAGATCTCAATGATCCCTTTCATTATAGACCTCAAACCTTCTCTTGCAAAACACAATCAAGTCTAGAATGCAAACTCTTATTTTTTTTTCAATTTCTAGACTTTTCTTTTTTAAAAACTTATATTTTTCAATTAACTTTTCACACACAATAGATAGTTCTTCATTTAAGGCATGGGGATCAACATAATCATTTAAAGAACTAGCACAATCATTACTATCTAGTTGAGATTCCGAATGTACCTCAAGGGAGTCATTCTCTTGGACCATGAAGCATTGTGGATCGAATTCTCCACTAGATTCCTCTTCTTGAACTTGAACTTGAAGCTCCGAGGTGGTGGTGGTTGTCAATTGTTCCACACTGCAAAGGCGGAATCAAAGTTAGAAACACATAAGAGATAATCTTTAGGAAGAGTGCTTCTAATGGCCTCTAGGGCTTGTGCATTGCCCCTATATGATTACAATCACCAAGATAACATCTTTGGTGGCCGCAAGGAAAACATGCAAACCTAGGGTCTTTAGGTACATGGACATCCTATACTTCCAAACATCAATGTTGGAAGGGTCAAAACTAGGTGGGGTCATGAAGTCCATGGTATAAACTAAATATGAATGTGCAAACAAGCAAATGCAAATGAGATTAGCAAGCAAATGGATCACTCCTAGGATGTTAAGCCTAAGTATCAGGAGCACTAGCTCTGATACCAATTGAAAAACACCTAGAGGGGGGTGAATAGGTGTAAGTGCTAATCTAAGAAACTAAATGCAAACTAAGTGCGCTAAATGCGGAAGCTAATGCAAATCTTGCAACACACTTAATACAATCCAACAAGTGTAGCCGAATTCCCCTTGCGAGGCTCTGGACTAACTCCTCTTGATTCCCCTAGATATGGGTTGAGGCGCTATGTGAAGCTCTTGTTGGATGAGTATAGGTGATGCACAAACACACAAGCAATTCACAATGTGCACACACAATCAAGCCACGCAATAAAGGATATAGCAATATGAAATAATGCAAGGCAATATGAATTATGCACAACACAAGCAAATATGGTATGATATGAAGTATGATGCTTTGCACAAAGTAAATGAGAGAGAGTTAGAGAGACAATGGGAGCAATCGCAAACAACGAGATTTGTTTCGAGGTCGAGCACCTTGCTCTACATCCCCGCCTACACCACCGTGTAGGATTTCCACTATCTCAACTCCACCGAGGGAACCTCTACCGAAGAGGATTTCTTACAACTCTAGGAGTACCAAACTCCTCTCTCAAACAACAAACTCCTCACAACCGAGGGGTTAGGCCCGTAGCCAATACAACAACCAATCCACACACCTCTACCGAAGAGGCTCACAACCAAACTCCACCTCTACCGAAGAGGGAGCAAACCAATACCACTCCGATCACCTCTACCGAAGAGGGATACAACAAATAAAGGAGGGTTTACAACAAGTGGTTCAAAACTACAAACTCTCTTTTTCTTTCTTATTCCACAAAACAAAGATCCTAATAGTTTAGGATAGAAGATAGCTCAAGTGTGGAAGCTAGGTGTTTTTGGAAACAAGCAACAAAGAAAAATCTTTGGGAAAATACTTGCATATGATAGAATTGAAGATCTAAGCAAAAATCCCAAAAACCTATTTTCTTTGATTTTCCAAAACCCAAAACAATAAAGATGAGAAGTTTTTGCACTTAAAACTCTTTTGAAAACTCTTTTAAACACTTCAGAAAACTAGTATTTTTCTCTTAGAAAACTTGGCCAAAATCCCCAAAGAGATGGGGTTTATATAGCCCCTATACAAAACTAGCCGTTAGGCTGATGTGGCAGCCTGACAGGCCACCGGTCGACCGGTCCGGTCGACGCCAACGGTCAGAAATATGACCGTTGGGCAACAGCGGTCGACCGGCCGGTCGACCGAAACAAAACAGAGAGCAAAGCTCTCTTCTGCGGTCGACCGGTCCGGTCGACCCAGGAAAACCAGAGAGCAGATATACTGCTCCGGTCGACCGGTCCGGTCGACCGTTCCCTGTGCCAGAAACATGCACAGGTTTGTGCACGTCGGTCGGCCGGCCCGGTCGACCGACTTCTGACCTAGTCGACTGGTCAGAGACCAAGTCGACTTGGTGAAGCCTGGAACAGAAAATCTGATAAAAACTTGTTTTAAAAATATTTTTATCTTTTACAAAACTTCCATAAAACTTGTTTTACATATTGCATTGATATTAATCATGTGATAAAACATTCTACTCAAATATCAAGCATATGAAATTTACTTTTGTTTCTTTTCAAAAAAACAAGAATCAACACTTGTATTTTTCTCAAAAACTTGATTTTCAAGAACATGAATAGGGATATCAAAATAAGTTTGTTTACCAAGTTAAAGCATGTATGTATAAATAGAAAACATCTACTATACATATAACATATGTAAACTTGTTTTGATCAATATTCATAAAAAACCAAATATCAAATCATAAAACGTGTGTGTTTTGTGCACTTGAGCATATCAACTAAACTAAGCTTTACAAATGGATCTAAAACTCTATCTAAAATAGGATACCTAAGTCTTCTTGACGATCTTCATCTTCAAGTAGACTCGATCCCAAACGCGTGATCCTCCAAGTGCAAAGGTATGATCTTTAAGCTTTGGCACCGGAATCAACATGGAAAGCTTCTAAACTCCTTGTTGAAGCTAATCACCAACTAATATCCTGTTAATGATCTGAAACTTAGAAACACAAGAATATTAGTAAACATAACTACATGAGTTGATCATCATCAAAACTAGAGTGGAAGGCCATTTGGGCCAACACTTTGAACCCCAACTTGGTAAGGAAGCATTGATGCTTTGAATATTTCCTTTTACCGTCGTGGCTGATGTTCTGGTAATTTGCAGAGAGCACGAGGAAGCTCAGGTAGAAGATTTGGCAGTCAGTGCCTCCCCGGAAGGCCGTACAGCTCAAACCTCGGCCAAGGAACCTGAAGAGGTCGGGCTTGCTGTACTTCATCCGCCGTGGACGTTTCTACAGATACAGTAGCCCCAGAAGCGCTAGGGGTTACCCCAGCTTCTGCCGCACCTGTCGTTAGCCCGATTCCTGTACCGGAAGAATCGGTTTACATCCCTCGCCTTGTGATGGAAAGGGGATCTGGGAGCACATCAGCGGAATTCTCCTCGGCTGGGGATATCATGGAAGAACTGACACGTCAAATGGTGCAATAGTTCTTTGCTTCATGCGATCGTGTATTGATCTCATCCTCTCTGGGGGCAGTTCTTTTGAATTTGCCCGAATGCTTCTGAGAATTTGATTGAGAACATTAGCCATACTGGAGGTCCTTCACAGGCTAGGGCGTGTCTGCTGTTGGTGGAGCAGTTGGGGAGTGATCTGAAAGAGCTTAAGTCGTTGGAAGACGCCGGCTCAGTTCACGAGGCCCAGGCAACTCTGACTAGGCTTCTTGCTGCTCAAGAACAGGAGCGGAAGGAGATGGAGGAACAAATGGCCGAAGAGACTTGCCATCTCCAACATTTCCAGGCGAACCATCAAAAGCTGATTGGCGATTCAAGGGAATCTGAACTCGTCATGCAGAGCGCAGAGCAGGTTATTATCAGTGCTCGGGCCACTATAGCCAAGGCGGAGGCCTTGATTGCAATCAACGAGCATAAGCTTGCTACTGCCAGGAAGAAGCTGGAAGAGCTGGAAGCTGCCAAGACGCAAGTTGAAGAAAACCTCTCTGCTCACTCCTCCAAGTTGGAAGCTCTTCGAGCGCAGCTGGCTGCAAGGAAGTTCTTATCTGAGGAGGAGTTGCGGGTTCAGGCTCTCATGGAAGCTGAGAAGGCGCCGTCAACATGAGATGCATCGCCTCAGAGAAAAATCCGTTCTTTGGCTAATCAAGATTATTAGCTTCCCCTTTTTTGTTAGGGACAGCACACTCAATTCATCAAGAGTGTTTGTATCACTTTATCATTTTTGGCTCAAATAATAAAAGTCTCTTGAAATTTTTGCTCCATCTTTATTGTCCCAATGTAGATGAATCCAATTTCTTAGCAGCAGTCTTTGGCTGTGATCCTTGATGGCTTTGTGAATAATGAATAGGCAGAACTAAGTTCTTGGGAGGAACGCGGCTTGATTTATAGGGAGATGCGGTCCTGAGAAACGCGACTTTGACCTGTCCATTGGGACGCGGTTCGGAGTTGGCGCGAAGGACGCGCTTCGAGGTGCGGCTCCCTAGCCACAGCCCTTAACTCTACCCAAGTGCAGAATTCAGGATATCGTGAGGACGCGGTCTTATGCTCCTCAAAACTGACGCATAGATATGAGGACGCGGCAGTGGGTCCTTGACCTGGTGCAAACTCAAATTATATTGAGTTTATGGTGGGAACACCCTTATCATTTCGCCATGTAAACGCAGTTTCAAGATACTTGTGAATGCCATGGGCCTCTCCGTTGAGGACACAAGTCTCAGGATGCAGCTTTCCACTTTTATGTGATTTCCAAGCGCGACCCCCAGAAGGGTCCCTTTGCTGTGAAGGGATGCAGCTTTGAATCACTCTGAGAGACGCAGCTGCGGTTCTCTTGGCTGGAATGAAAAAGGGACACCATTTTCGAATTCGCAAAGAGGACGCAAGTTCCTGGACGCGGCTCTCGGGCCTGCGTTTGGTGCAACTTCCCAGGCGTTACATCCAGCTTGTCATAAAGATTTCGTGGGATCTTAAATGTCAGGTCGACGTTGACGATTGGGGACTCGCGTCATCCGATGTTTCCGAAGCGGCAGTCCACGCGTCAGACCTTTATTGGGCTTGGCACTCGTGCGGTCATTAAAGCCGACGGTTCTGATTTGCGAGCCATTAATTATAGGCATTATGGTTTGCCTATAAATAGGGCTCAGCCTCTTCCTTCAGCAGTCCATTACTTAAACTGTTTTTCCTTTGAGGGTGAATGCTTTGAGTGATTCTGCCTTTGCTCTTCAAGGACTTTTATCTGGAACTTGCCTCCATGGACGATGATGACCCAGAGCTATCATGCTTCTGTTTGGTCTCTTCAGAAGATTACCGCTGTCAAGTGATTTCAATAACAGAAAGCGTCTCCTTGAGCACCTTTTATGTCCGCGCTTCGATGCAGAGAGTTCAACTCTTAATAGAGGCCTCTGCGGGTACGCCTTCTCGGTTTGCCATGATATTTTTAACCCAACTAAGTTTGAATCTTGATATCTCTTAAAGAGATTCATCATCTGGATTTTCTCCTGAAGTCTTAGTTGGTGCATTCCTCTTTTGGAAGTTGCGCCATTGACTTAAACTTCTCGGACGCGAGTATAGTAGACTTAGGCACCTGGCCGCAGGCTTTGCACATAGAGCTCGCGTCTTGGGGCTGTCGACTTAGGAGAATTTCAACTCAGACTGGAGGTCTCAGGCTGAATCTTGCAACTCCTGTTCATCCAACAGGGAGACGGCAATTTCGCGTCTGATTCTCTTTGCATCTTAAGTCCTCAGCAATAGCTGCGTCTGTCACTTAGTGTTTTGTTGAAGTATACCAAGCTTCAGATTTTCTAATTTTGTTTACTTCATGCAGGTAGGCTTGATCATCCTTTTTCATGTTCTCTGGGCCCTTGGGAGAATATATCGGCCAGCGAACTTGGTCGATGGTTGACCACAGGAGAAGAAGTCATGACTCATGCCTTCAGGAGATGGGGACCGGACCCTCGCCAAGATCTCTTTGGATTCAATGCACCAGTCATGCTTGGCATGGCATGGTCAGAGTGAGGATGGCGGCGGGGGTAGCAGTGGATATAGTGGTGGGTGTGGTCCTCCTGCAGGTCCTCGAAAAGAGGGCATAAAAAAGAGGGCATCCTCTGTGAGGTCTCAAAACCTCATTTTACCCCAGAAGTGACATCGAGGAAAGCTTCATGCTCATTGGATGACTTTCTGGTGGTAGAGATGTTCATCAACGAAGGATCATACTCCACTTTGGATGGTCAGGTGGAATCAGAAGATTCTGCTGCCTTTCGACCTCAAGAAACACCATTGTTCTCAGTCAACCAGAGACTTCTTCGATGTTTACATCATGCACCATGGTGCAACCAGCTTCTGATCGTTGCCACAATGTCCGATTCTACTTTGGTGCCCTTCCAAACATCCTGTACTTGGAATCGTATGCAGCTTTGAGGAGTGAGTGCAACCTCTGAGAGAGAGAGGGACTTCTTTGTGTACTCCTTAACTGTAACACTCAATCTCATTGTATAAGAGAGCGTTTTGTATCACTGTCATATGCCTAGATATAAATAAAGGTGACACTTTTCTTTTTGTCTCTTCTATTGTCTTGGACTCTCTTATTTCTTTTTAGTCAGATGCATAGAAGTAAAGAATCTTTGGCTTGTCAAAACTATGATGAAGATTTTAACAAGTCAAATTTCGTGGAGAAAAATCCTATTTCAGGAACCCCTCAATGCTGTCAGAGGTGTGATATTAACTTGACAGAAATAAGATAATTTTGGTGGGCCTGCCACTTTATAAAAAGAAAGTGACAGGTTAAATTGGTACCCCCAGGGAAGGTGAGCTTTTATCAAAGGTTTAAGCTCAGCTGGAGAGTTGATGAAAATACTGTTAACGGTGTAATGTTAACCTAACAATGTTTTTGGGTAGACTTGTTGTTCCGTTGAGGAGAATAACAAGTGAGACCAAGCTCGCGGGGAGTCTAGGAAAATCTTTACCGTTAGAGGTGTGTATATTAACTTAACGGGTTGAATGAAGTCTTGTCAGAAGTATGATGTTAACTTGACAAGAGTGTAAGTCAGAGGTGTGATATTAACTTGACTCGGAAGCATTTCAGTTTTCGCCCAGGAAAACTGAAAGTGTCACTGTCATAGGTGTAATGTTTAACTTGACAATGAGGGTAATGCTAGAGGTGTAATTTTGAACTTGGCATAGTCATCTCGACTTCAACGAGGAAGTCCGAGGAAAAGTCATGGCCATAGGTGTATTGTTGAACTTGGCGATGACCTGGATGCTAGAGGCGTAGTGCTAAACCTAGCATTGTTCATTTCAGCTTCGATATGGAAGACTGAAGAAAAGCTGACTGTCAGAGGTGTGATGTTAACTTGACAGAAACTCGATGTACTGTTTAGAAGTATAATGTTAACTTAACAGTAATTTGTCAGAGGTATGGTATTAACTTGACAGAAATTGATTTGCGATATGAGCAATTTGAGGACCTGTCATTCTATTGATGAGAATGGCAAGTGGAGTTTGAAGTGCCAGAGGTATAGTGTTAACTTGGCAACGATTGTATTTCGTAGACCTACCATTATGTGGATGAGAACTGGTAAGGGATTTTGGAGGGGAGAGTGGAGTCAAGTCCACTTAGGATTTTTAGCAAACCTCAGCTATCAACGGATTTGAGGTGCCTTTACCAACTATCGTTTGAGTTGGGCTAGCCATGCTATTCCCTCAGCATGATGAGTTATCGAAGACTTATGTTGGGCTTAGAAGCCAACATTTTCCTCTATCCTTAGCGTTGAAGGCGTCGGATCAAACGGGAACATGTCCCTTAAGATTTTTAGCAAATCCTCAGCTGTCAACGGGTTTGATATGCCTCTACCAACTACCGTTTGAGTTGGCTAGCCATGCTATTCCCTCAGCATGATGAGTTGTCGAAGACTTATGTTGGGCTTAGAAACCAACATTTTCTTTATCCTTAGCTGTCGGAGGCGTCGGATGTTAATGAAGAAGCTCTTCTTGTTTTGATCAGAGGTGTACTTTTAACTTGATCGAAGGAGGAGTACTTATTAAGGATAGTACTTCTTCAAGAATCTGCCATTGATCGGCATCATGAGTGTATCGCCATTTGAAGTTATGAGGCGATATGATCCATTTGAGTAGACTGACTCCACTACAAATGGTCCTTCCCATTTGGGTTGGAATTTTCTTTTGTTTGTGCGTCATCACCATGGGTCTTCTGACGGCTAAGACAAGGTCGCCTTTCTTGAAAGTTCGCACTTTAACTTTCTTGTTGAAGGCTCTGATAATTCGAGCTTGGTAAAGCTCGATTTGTTGTTGGGCCTACAGACGTTTGTCATCTAAGGCTTCCAATTCTTGGAGTCGCTGTCGAAGCTTCTCCTCATTTGTCATCTCCGCTGTCAAGGCGACGCGTAGAGATGGAATTGGATTTCCAGTGGAAGCACGGCTTCACACCCGTATACCAAAGAAAATGGTGTAGCTTTAGTTGGGGTTCGGACAGATGTGCGATAAGTCCATAAGCATTCACCCAGTTTGTCGTCCCAGTCACGTGACTTTTCGAGACGAATTTCTTGAGAAGCTTGCCAATGGTCTTGTTGAAAGCTTCTGCGAGACCATTAGCGGCGGGGTAGTATGCTGTTGAGGACACACTCTGGATTCTGAACTTGGCGCAGAATCTCTGGAAAGCCTGGCTGATGAACTGGGGTCCGTTGTCGTGGACAATTCGTCGAGGTACCCCAAAACGGTAAATGACATGATGTTTCACGAACTTGATCACATCGGATGACTTCACCCCTTCAAAGGAACGGCCTCACCCCATTTGGAGAAGTAATCGGTTATTGTCAAAATAAATCGATGTCCTTTTGATGATGGTGGACTGATAGGACCAACCACATCCATCCCCCACATTTCAAAATGGCCAAGTAGAAGTGGGGAGTGAAGGTAGCCTGGCGCTTGATGGATGAAATCGCCATGTACTGGCAGGCGTGACATCTTTTGGCATAGGTGATGGCGTCAGCGATCATCTGGGCCAATAATATCCCAACCTTGGAGTCGGAATGCAAGTTTTGGGCCAGGTTGAGGGCTCCACACATGCCATCATGGGCTTCTTTCAATACCTCATGTGCCTCTTTTTGTGAAAGGCAGCGAAGCAAGATCCCGTCATGCGATCGACGATACAGTGTTCGTGTAATCGCATTATAGTAGAATTTGGGGGCTTTCCTTCGAATGGCAGCCGCTTTCTTGGTGTCCCAGGCAAGATGCCATACAGGACATAATCGATGTAAGGGAATCGCCAGTCTCTGGGCTTTAGGCCGGCTGACGACTCGAGCACTCCTTGCTTTGAGAATCTCCTGTTGGCTCCGGGTAATCTCAGCAGGGCAATTCTTGGACAATACAGGTCATGGCTGTGGACAAATACTTTTCTACTGTTCCAGCTGGAAGAGCTAAAGGAGGCAGCGAGGGACGCCAGTGCATCTGCATGCGCATTTTGCTTGCGTGGCACATGGTCAATGTAAAAGTTGGTGAACCTCTTGGCCATGTAGACAGTTGCGTTGTAATAAGGTACTAGGTCTTCATGTCTGACTTCGTACTCCCCGCGAACTTAGTTGACGATGAGTTGGAATCACCATATGCCTCGAGATTTTTAACGCCAATCTCATCGGCGAGTTGCATCCCAATCAAAGAGCATTGTACTCCGCCACATTGTTGAAACAAGGTTCGGTTAATAAGACAGCTCGAGGAATCACATAGTTCTGTGGGGAGACGAGTACTACTCCTACTCCTGCCACTATGTGTCCTTTTGGGCTTGTTCTTGATGCACATCAAAGAAAAGTTGCCACACCTGCCTTTCAAAGGATGTTTGGGTCTGGCAGGCTTCAGCGACCTCGTCTGGGAGATCGTCGTAAAGTTTAGTTGCCCTCGGATCTGGATGCTCAGCCAGAAAATCTGCCATCGCTTGTCCTTTAATGTTCTGTGGTAAAAAGTGCATCTCATATTGAGATAACAATATGGCCCATTTTGCCAGTCGGCCATTTAGCGATGAAGGCTTTGTCATGAGTAACCTCAAGGGGTTGACTTTTGATATGACATTTATGGTTGCCTGCCAGATAGTGTCGCATTTCTGAATGGCGAACACCAGTGCCAAACATTCCTTCTCGATCAGGTGTGTACCGATGTTTGGCTCCGATCATTGTTCTACTCAGATAGTAGATCGCTTGCTCTCGCCTTGATCATCATTCTGTGCTAGTAGAGCTCCTAAAGAATGATCCATTGCACGGACGTATACAGGAAAGATTTTCGGATATCAGAGCTGCAAGGACTGGTGGTTGTGTGAGGTATTGCTTGATTTCCTCAAATGCTTGTTGGCAAGTGTCGTCCCAAATGAACGAAACACCCTTCTTCATAGTTTAGCGAAGGGTTGGCATCTTCGGAGAGATTTGAGATAAACCTGCGGAGTATGCCAATCGTCCTTGCAATCCCCTGAGTTCTTGAGATTTCTCGGAGGTTGCATCTCCTGGATAGCACGAACCTTCTCTAGGTCCAAATGAATTCCTGTGGAAGTCACTACAAACCCTAGGAACTTGCCGCTGGCCACCCCCAGGAAGGATTTGGTAGGGTTCATCTTCAACTGATGGGCCCGCATGATGTCGAAGAAACACCTTTAGATCAGTGATATGATCACCTTTAGCGCGGCTTTTTACCGCAATGTCATCAACATAGCATTCCACTGTTTTGCGTATTTGCTGATGGAAAATGGTATTCATGGCCTTTGATATGTGGCCCCTGCATTCTTCAATCCGAAGGCATGACGGTGTAGCAGTAGACCCCTAGTGGTGTCTGAAGGAGGTGTGCTTTTCGTCATCAGGATACATTTTGATTTGATTATATCCCGAGAATCCGTCCATGAAGGACATTTGTTCGAATCCACATGTATTGTCAATCATGACATCCGTGATTGGAGTAGGAATTCGTCCTTGGGACAGGCCTCGTTCAGATCACGAAAATCAATGCAGATTCAAATCTTTCCGTTCTTCTTGGCAACGGGGACGATGTTGGCTACCCAGTCGGGATGTTGTTCTTCCTGATGAAGCCAGAATCTATAAGCTTTCTGACTTCTGATTGAATCACCTCCATTATCTCTGGCGGAAACGTCATGTTGTTGTTTGACAAGCTTTACGTCCGAATTGATGTTGAGGCGGTGCATAGCCACTTGAGGATCAAGTCCGGGCATGGTTCGTAATTCCAGGCGAAGACGTCTATATACTCTTGTACAAGAGATATAAGATCCTTTTTCTCCGAAGGTGACAGGCCATCACTTATGAAGATGGGCTTAGGATTAGCCTCATCCCCCAGATTGATCTGAATAATCTTGTCTTATGTGGTGGCTCTCGCTGGTCAAAGCGGGTATCCCAAAGAGTATTTAAATGTTTGATCCAAGGATCTGTATCGGATTGGATCATTTCTTCATCTTCGTCTTCCAGGTGGCTTGTTGAAACCATGTTCACTGAAAGTTCTCTGAAGATGTTGCCGACACTAGCATCTGACTCCCATGAGGACGTGCCCGATGAGTAATCATGGCCCAATGTCTCTTCAGAGTCAGAGGCTGATGGGATCGGAGTGACCATAGCCAACCCCCTGCGAGTCTGATGATAATAATCAGGTGCTTTCCCTTTCGGCACAAAGGATCGAAGTAGCGTTCTCCTTCCTTTGCCGAAGTTCAACCGAGTCTGCTGGTTAGGTCATACCCCTGTTTTTCATCATTCTGAGTGCCTTTGGTCATAATGACCGAACTGAGGGAATTCCTGCTCGCTTTCTGATTCTTCATGAGTCATGGTTCGGATTCAATCGTCCGAAAAGAATTGGTCTTGGCCTTTCCTCTCGTTGGAACCATGAAATTGATTCTCGCGCATCGCCGACATTTCGACATGTTTCGAAGGACGATTTCACTGGTACATGCAACGTGTCAAAGCATCCATTGCCGACAGAGATCGTCATCCACGTCGGTACTAGTGTCTGACGGCACTGAATCAGAAGAAAACACAGAAAAATACGCCAGATCTAAATCTTCATTAATATACCATCTGCCTGCGTCATCGGCGGAGGTATTATCAACATCGGGCTATTAATACCCGTTACAGGTGGATCTAGCTCCCACACACACTCATCCTCCTCCAGCTCGGTGTCGGCTTCATTGCCAGAGTCTGTTCCTCTGGTTGCGGGACTTCATCTGTTTCCACAGATTCTGATATAGGAGGGAATCTGTGAAAATAATTCTCCACTCCCTTGAACGGATGCCCTCGGCAATCAACGTTCGCCCCTTCCACTACCGTCAATGTATTTCGTGACTTGGGGGAGAGTAGAGGGAACGATAGAATTGCGATGAATCCCAGTCGTCCAAGCAGCAAGTTGTAGGAGGTGTCAGCATCTATGACGTAACATGTCACCTCTGACTTAGGTTCTCCAATCTGGCATTTGAGCTTGACCTTCCCCATTGTCGGGTACTATGGCATTGAACCCATAAATGGTCGTCTGGGTAGGGCTCAAATGGTGAGTAGGAATCCCGAGATGTTGCATGACCCTGCGAGGCATAATGCTCAATGCAGACCCAGATCTACCTGAATGCGGTTCACCTCAGATGATCCAATATACCCTGCGAAGTAAAGGGGTCGATCATGCTTCCCTTTGACTTGCATATCATCTGCCGTGAAGGTGATGCAGGGAATATTTTGGGAGGCGTGGAGGCAATCCTCTACATCTTCCTCCTTTGGTAGTTGGGTCATGAAGACCTCAGCATTGGCCAGAGCTTCTTGTAGAGCCTCTCTGGTCAACTTTGATAGCCTGAGGAGCTCATAAAGAGTAATCCGCGCCGGGATGTTGGCCAACTGAGCCAGGACATCAAAGCGGTAAGGTGCCGTGGATCCTTCCGCTATGTCTTTTGAAAGAACTCGAGAAAATCGAAGTTCTTTCTGTTTCTCCTCGGGTTGCTTCGTGGAGGGCTTGGCTGGCTCTGCAGCGAGTCTTGGAGGAGTTACCGCCACTTCGCCATACTTTTTCAAATATGGCTGCCCCGAACGGGTTTCTGCCACCAGCCGACTAGGTTCTGCGGCCAGAACTATTGTCTCCTCTTCTGAGTCGGTTAGCGAGGGAATATCAGTTTCCGCTTCTCGAGAGGAGGCGCAAACTACATTACAAGACGAAGCTTTAGCTTTGCCTTTGGACTTCCTGCTGGTCACAGTGGTCCATTGCTGGCCCTCAATAAGGTCGGGATGAACCCACATGACTTCTCCTTAATGTGTGGGAACAGGTACCAGGCCCTTTTCTGTGCTGTGTGGGGGTCTGTATTGACCATCCTCAGCTCTCCTCTTGGGATAGGGACTACTCCAGAGGGTGTTGGAGGTTGCCTTCCAAACTGGAGGAATGACGTCATATTGGCCGCCACCTTCTTCAGCTCTGGGCGGAGTTTTAATACCTCCGCGTCAATCAGGGCCTGAAGGATGTCCTTGAAGACATAATAGCTCTTGGTGGGGTATCCCAACATCCTGTGATACATGCAGTAGTTGGGATTATCAGTTTTACCGACTTTCTCGGGGCGCCTAGCTTCAGGAAGCTTCAGTCGATTGCTCTTGTTGAGTAATTTGAAGAGCGAGTCGACATGTTCATCCTTGAAGGAATACTGCTTGTTGGCCCGTGTTGGCTTAAAGAGCCACTTCCCTTGACCGGTTGAGGTTTGAAAGGGGACTTGGTCTCTGCTGCCAAGTTATCCTTCCTTTTGGCTTGGAGGGATGTGTCTGGCGCACGCCTCATTGACCTTTCAGGCCTGGGTTTGTTTTCTTCCGCTCTGACGCGGGCGACAATCTCCTCAGCCTGTTCACCTTATTGGACCAATTGCTTCCAGGTGCGGCTTTCAGCAACTCCTATTTGAGCAAGGAGTGAGGTTTGGAGATTGTGGCGGCATGTTTCGACCAGGGTAACCTGGGTCATACCGCTCAGACATCAGAGTGCCACGTTCCGAAATCTTTCCACGAAAGATTTGACGGACTCTCCCTTTCACTGTTTAGTAGCCAAAAGGGTGGGCATTGTGACTTCCGAGTCATCTTCGAAGAAGCGCGTTAAGAAAAGCTTCTCCAAATCACCCCAGTTCTTGATGGAACCTTCTGGGAGCTTCATGAACCATTCAAAGGCCGGCCCTTTTAGGGCGCTGATGGATGGCATCGTTATCTACCACATTCCCTGTTTGGGATTTAAAGTAGTAGATATGCTGGTTAGGTGAACCTTTCTCATCAAATGCTTGGAGGGTTGGAGCCTTGAACTTGGGCGGGTATGGAACCAGGTCCCATTCGGCTGGATATGGTCGGACCACCCCTACTTCTTGGAGGCCTTTCGGTTGGTAAGGGCTACAAGGCGTTGCTCCAACTGATTCATTCTTTTAGAATGAACCTTTCCCTGGTCTTGATCGTTCTTTTCCTGCGACGAGGATTTAGACGAACCAGAGGTGGGTTGCTCTTTCTTCTCGGAGTGTTCGGAAGATGAGCTCTCTCCCTCTTTTCGCTTGCCTTTAGACGTCTTAGAGGAGGCTCTGTTGGTTGACTTCCTCTTGTCTTCGAGCAACTGTGCGAGCATCTGTTTGAGGGAGTCGATAGATTCTTGCTGAGTACGAATCATCTCGAGTTGTTCCTTCTGGACCTGGGCTTGCAGCTCTAAGCGCTTAGCGGTCTCCTCAGGAGTGCTTGTCATGTATGTGAAGCCTCTTTCTCTATAGAAGAGTTTGAAGCCTGCGACTCTGCAATGGCAGAGTGCGAATCATCAATCTCAATGCCCGAGCTAGGGCATTGTAGTTGATCGGGGGAATGGCCCCGGTCCGGGTGCGAGTGTGTCGGTACACTCCCTCCGGTTCAGAGTCGGACTCGTCGGAGCTGACTACAGGCTGTTTTCCCCTGCTCCTGCTTGTCATATTTGCAGTGAGCTCTGGATATTCAGTGTTAGAGAAGATCCTCCGCCTGTGAGAGCGTCTTCTTTTGGCTGATGGGGGAATCAGGGTCAGCTGTCTAACTAAAGACTGCTGGTTCACGCCTGAACCACAACGGCACTCAGAGAGCATGGAGATGAGCCGTTGGCAGCAACATGATGAAGTGGTTTGATTAGCACTTTTCTTCGTCAAGTAATCCCTTAGATCCATGGGAAGAGGATCGAAGAGATTAGCCTCACAACTTCGAGGGCGGGAAGCATCCTTGCGCTGTGCAGCTTGGACGCAGGATTCAGAGACGCGGTTCTCGCGGCGCAGCTTTAGGACGCGTGTCTGGCGTCTCTACTGAGAAGAGACGTGGCTGTCGCGTTGCTGCTTGGTGAGTCGAGGGAGGGACGCTTGAGAGAGAGTGGGCTGCTGGGCCCCACGCCTAAGGGCGCGCGCTTCTTGTGATCGACAAGGCGCGCAGGCTTCGCCTTGGCGTCTGTGGAGTAGGGCTTCAGAGGAACTAATTTGGGGAGTCTCGCGTTTGGGCCGCCAAACGCGGACTTCACGTGCTGGATGCGGCGCAGTCAAGACGCCAGTTTGAACCTTGCGTCCTGCCTCAGTTGGACGATCAGAAGTTCCAACTTGCAGCTGACGCGCACGCCTCCTCTGTCGGCGCTCAGCGTTTCGGTTGCGTCGTGGATGTGGAAAGAAACCAACAACGACATGGTGCTGAGGGAGAGGGTGAACTGGCTGGACACCAGAGAGCTTGACCACGCGGGTCTCCTGAGAGACGTTGGCGCGTGCATCTCGTATGGCGCGGTTGGCCGCGACACCCTTTTCAGTAGCTGCGCCTGAGGTCACGCGGGTCTCCTGAGAGATGTTGGCGCGTGTGTCACACTTGGCGCGATTGGCCGCGACACCCTTCGCAGCAGTCGCGCCTGAGAGAGTCTCAGAGCGAGTTTCGGGGCAAGTCCCCGTAGAGACCTGCGACAGACACGGGTCTTTGGGCTCTTGGAGCCGGAAGAGAGAAACTCTTCATACTTTGCCTGGTCAAACTCGACGACAAGCAATTCGACCATCTTCCCCTTATAGAGGACGTCACCTTGCGCCATGATTTGCTCATCAGTAACAAATGAAGTCCCCAGCAGAGTCGCCATCTCTTGTATGCGTCGAAAAAAGGAGGATTCGGTTGTAAAATTCTTTTGATTGGATAGAAAATTATAACAGATCGGTCTTCCGATTACAAGGGAGGGAGGATGTTGAGTCTTGAATCCTCCCTTTGTTTAAGGCTGGGTTCTTCAAGTGGCAGTGGAGAGTGAATCTTGTTCTCCGTTGACGGCGGCGGTGAACGTTGAGATTTTCCGGGGCTTTTCTCTTCGGGTAGTTGACGGAGTAACACAGCTCTGTCGACCAAAACTCTCAAAGAGATTGTCAGCAAAGGCTAACTTGAACACAGCAAGTTCTCTGAAGGGTTGAACTCTCTCTCTTATCTCTCAGAGCTCTTTTCTCCCAAAAAATCATCCGACCCCTTCTTCATAGCGACGAGGCTATTTATAGGGGTTTCAGGGGCGTACGTGCCTCCTAAAAACACTCCATAATGGGGGCTAACTTTCCCCGTTATGTGGGCCGTGATTGGCCCCGAAACCGGGACGGTTACAACTGAGACGCGGGTGTCAACCCACGCGCCTTGGAGCTGCTGAGACGCGGGTTTCGAGCCTCGCGCCTTGGTGCTGCTGAGACGCGGCTGTCGAGCTTCGCGCCTTGGTGCGGCTGAGACGCGGGTTTCGACCCTCGCGCCTTAGTGCGGCTGAGACGCGGGTTTCGACCCTCGCGCCCTAGTGCTGCTGAGACGCGGCTATCGAGCTTCGCGCCTTGGTGCGGCTGAGACGCGGCTGTCGAGCCTCGCGCCTTGGTGCTAATGAGACGCGGCCAAAATTAGCTTTGCGTCTAGAACTTGAAATTCTGCTTTTTTAATGGCTTGTCTTTTAGTGATTTTTAGACAGCCTACAACAATGTTTTCAATTTTCAATTCTTTATTTTGACACAAAGAACTTTCTTTCTTCTTGAACTTTGAAGCCGCATCAAGCTTCCATCGCTCTCCCTCCTTGTGGATACGACCCGTATAGCCACTTCGCTACTACGGAAGAATCGCAAAAGTAGTAACATCAACCCACACTCCCTTTCTACTTTTCTTGTGCTTGCTTTTTGCAGATCACTGGTCGTGATCCACAAGGAGGGTTTGCGATGGAAGCGTTCAAGGTTCTTTATTGAAATCTTTATGAAAACAAAACGAAAGTTCTTCTTTGTTTTAAGAAATAAAAATTAAAGAAGAGTTAAAGGTTAAAGTTAGAAAGAAAACAGTAGAATGAGGAGGTGGAGAAAATCAGAAAACGATGAAAGCGATTATGTACAAATGAGTTAGAAAAGAAATGATGAAAGATTTGGAAGATGTGGTGAAAGAAATCGTGTTGGCGATCTATACTAGAGAAATAAAAGAAAAGAAAGAAGGTTGAAGAAATACTTACCTAATTTGATCGATGACTTACCTGGAAACCTTGCATGTTCTACCTTGCTTGGAGGCGTTCAACGCATAGATCATAGGATCGAGCTCAGTCCCCGTTCGCATTATATCATCAAGCGGCGCAATAATGAAGTGATACGGATCGTGAGGAGGAGAACGTCTTCATGAACTATCGTTGGCACTCACACAACATCGTTATACTTATGCTTCTGGCTTCACTTGCAAACTCATCAAAAACAAAGGAGGTAAAGTAGAAAGAGGAAGAAGGAAACAAAAGAAAATACGAACATAAAAAGAAGCATTTACCTTTATTACTTGCAGAAACAATAGAAGAAAGGAGAGGGTACATCGGTGTCACTCTCAACATAATCCCTCTCTCTTACTTACATGAATCTTCATCTAACCTAAGCTTACATACAAATTACATAAAAAGAAAAGAAAAACCTAAACTACAAAGATTGAAAACTAGGCTAAATCCTATCTCTGCATAGTCGTCCCATTTCAGCGCAAAGACTGCCTTTTTATAGGCAAAAACCCAACGTGAAGGATCCCGGGGAGATCGGGGGAGCAAACGCTCCCCCTAACTCCCCAACCAAGCCGCGGAAACGCGGCTTTGGCCGTGTTTCCGCGGCCAGGGTGTGGCCAGGTGGCCACACCCTGTTGGTGGGTCGCCCTGGTTTTGCCTTCTGACTTTATCTGTAGTTGGATTTTCAGTTGAGTCCGGGAGTGTGACGAAATGGCCTTTGATTCTTGGCTTTAACCGATCGATTCTGAGAGGATTCTTCTCAACCGGTTTTCAACCTCTTGATTTTGCCCTGATTCTCTAAGCTCGAATTAACTCTGATTTAATTCAGAATTTTGGTGGGCTTTGGGCTCATTTCTCTTCATCTCCTTAAAGAATGGGCCTGCAAATAAATTAAACAATTAATTAGGACAATGCAAAGTTTTATTCTATAACAAGTATGGAAATATGATTCTAAATATGCAACATTAGCGACCAATCAATAACCATCAGTCCTGTACTTGAGTACAGAGCTCTTGTGTGAGTCCGAGCAATAAACTCAATATGTGATAAACTCACAATTCACCATATTTTCAAAATCAACTTTCATACTCACATTTTCAAGAAGAACCGATTGCAAAGAGTATAAAAGACATGATTCAGGTCCAAAATTTTGATACCCGACCTATCAGTAGGTTGACTTAATAATGAGTGAATTGATCAATGCGAGCGAGAAAAATCTTTCTTGTCAACCTTTGACCAATCCTTATATCTATAACTCTATCGATTGGTCCCAAGAATCATATTATTTTGGAAACCAAGATTCAATTTCATCACATCCATTTGAACTTGACCAAACTCCAATCTTTGAAAATTTCATTGATATTTTGATAAGTTATCCCTTTCCTGAAATTGAACTTGAACATGAAAGTGATCCTGAACATCAAGTTGGTAACTCCATTTTACTTTTTGATTCAATAATGACTCCGGTATTTCTACCAGATTTTTTCTCTATTCCGGAGTCAACGTTGAATCCTGTACCAGTACACCGTGAAATTGAATCACCAATATCTTATGATCACACTTCATTGATGGGGAAAGTGTGTGAATATCAATTTTTTGGTTTGGACCCCATTTTTGAACTGATGTCGACTCTCACTTTTGAATCCAGACTTGATCTAAGTCAACTTTTCGAGTCGGTATTTGTTCCTATGGAGCCAAAATCAATCATCTTCCAAACTCACACTTCATTGTTGGACAAAGGTGTTGAACAAAATTACTCAAGAAATATTTGAAAATTGGAAATTGAATGGAGATAATTTTTTAAATAAAACCATATACTTTTTACATTTTTTTACTGGGTCATAGCAGAAAGGTCACTAGTGGGTTCCTTTAAGATTCATAATTTCTAGATTGGGCCGCATTTCGTAAACCAATCAGACTACCACCGGAACCACCATCATAAGATAATTTTTTTCTTTTCTTTCCATTTGTTTCATACATATACACATTCACGATGCATTGAGGACAATGAATGAGATAAGTGGGGGGGTTTTACTAACGTAGGTTGTTCTAAATTTTCTTTCTTTTACACTTCTTTTTAGAAAATTTTAGTTTTTTCTTTTGTATAGAAACTTTTTTCTTTTTATAAAACTTTTTTAAATAAGAGAAGTAGTTTTGATTTTTTTTAAGAAAATTAAGATTATCTTAAGAATTAAGAATACCTAAAATTATTAATTTTAAAACCAAGTCAAAATAATAGATCATGTTTAAATTTTAGGATAAAGAAGTAAGATTGAAAAGATAATTTGATCTTGAATTTTTGCCTTAGATATATGCACTTCACACTTATACAATCTTTTAGGAATGAAACAAAGACTGAAAATGTCATAAAAAATAAAAAAAATAAAAATCATAAAAATCACTTATTGAAGCTGAGTAATTATGCCTCAGGAAGCATGATTATTCACGCCTAAAAATAGTGGACAAAAATAAAATAATCCCTTTAGTTGTGGCCTTGTTTACTCGACTCCTTAAGCCCGAGGTATGTTTTTCATCTAGTGTCCTAAAATCATCTGGTTTGGGAGTCACCGGCTAAAGGCTCACTACCCAGGTAAACTAGAAAGCCTAAAAAATGAGAAAAAAA
>JAVJIF010011471.1:0-47500 GCA_038442645.1 Agave tequilana
AATTTATTATATGATTTTTCGAAATGTTTTGTTTTTTAGGTGACTATTCAGTTTTCAAAAACTGGCTAAAAAATAATAAGTTAATTACTGCAATCATTTGTGGCTGGAAGACTGCAAGACTAATATTTTTTGGATTTATTACGGTCTATTACGTCATGATTAGAGATTTACTATTTTACATTATTATTTCTTAAATATTTTTCAAATTACGTCATCGATATTAATTTTTTGCATGTCCTTATTGATTACTGCGACCATGATCACAGTATCATGGTATAAAACTTTCTAATCAGTGCGTCCGGGGTCGCATTTAGGAACTTCGTCTTAATTTATTAAGGATAGCGATGATAATCGCAATTCGAATACAATATACAATATAATGAAATTTTTTGAAGTGTATCGCACTCCCAAGTCATTTTTATAAAATGATATCAATGTCGCAGTGCTCACTGAAATAATTTTGTTAAAATTATCCAGTATATTAATAGATGGATCTTAATTTTAGATTGCGACCGTGGTCGCTGTGTTAATAGAGCAACTTATGATAATTTATTTGTACTGCGACTTGTGTCGTAATATAAATAATCGATACAGTCGGCTTATATTATAAATGCGACTTTGGTCGCAATTTATATTGTCAAGGTAGTAGGTTTATTTATAAAATGTGACTTTAGTCGCAGTCTCGGTTTCATTTTTTTCAAAATGGAAAATAGCCAGTATAGTCACAGTCTACAACACTTGAATAAAACTTTAGATAAATTCCATTCAATTGTCCACCAGAATTGCTCTATAAATAAGATATTTAAGAAAATTCAAAATTCTTTATTCTGTATATGTTAAATAAAAAACAATTAATGAATGTTAAACAAAAATTGTAATCATAAACATTTATAATACAAAAAAAATATTAATGAATGTAAATCTTCAAATGTCATTCTTCAAAAATCATTCTTCTAATTTTTTTCGTTTCTTTGTCCCAATTTTTTTTGTCTGTGAGCAACATGTACGCAAGTTCACCTCTCAACTTCTTTACAGCAGTATATATTACATCATCAACTGTTGACGGACCTCTAAATGCTATACTTTCAATGAATTTGCATGTAAAGCGCAATCAACACTGAAAATATACGAAAAACTGATATATGATATTAATTTTTTTTCTATAAATCAGTAAGCAATAATTTTACATAAACCTCATAAATAATATATATCTATTAGCTTGTTGGTGACATTTTGCATACTTTATATCGATTTTCTTCAACCTTTTATTGAAATCTTATTCAAAAATCTGTAACAATCTATCTTTCTGTATTTTTCAAGAAGAATAAATAACATTCAATTTAATGTCATTTAATTCAGAGAATAAGTAATTGCAAGATGAAGTTTAACTAACCATTGTTTTAGCATTTGTTTGGTGCAGCTTTAATATATTGCTTAATTTATTCACTGGAACCGAAAAATTATAAAAAAACCAATCTTGTGTATGACAATCCAAAAACAACAGGGTCCAGTGGAAGCCAGCTTCATGGCACTGTGTTTAAGATTGATCGAGAAAAACATAAAATGTGTATCTAAAATAAAGATCTAGAAGAATATTTCATCAAGAACACCATGCTGTCAAAACAAGACAATTCAAATATGGAAAGATTAATAATACAATGCATTATTCATATTTGAATTTATATGAAAATAAAAAATGCGGCCAGGTCGCATTCAGTTTTCTTAAGAAGAATAATTTGACTACAACTTGGGTCGCAGTCAACTTAGTCTAGATAAATAATGATAACAGCGACCAAAGGTCGTAGCCAACTTATTCAAGAAGAATAAGTTCACTGCGACTATGCCCATTGTCAACTTATTCTGACTGAATAAAATTAACTGCGACCAAGGTTGCACTCATATTATCCTTCTATATAAGTTCACTGCGACCTGCTTCGCACTCAACTTATTCGGCCTTAAAAAAAATAACTACGAGCAATGTCGCAGTCCCATGAAAGTAACCATTAAAAGCATAAAGTTCTACAGTATATAATATCACGTATTGGAATTAAATATAAAAGAGAAGATATGTTTACTCAAGCTTCACTATGAAAGAATATACTTTTTAATTCACCTCTTTTCTCTAAATGTTTTATGTAGAAGTGAATGATAATAGCATCTAAATCTTTACTGAACAGTAGATCCTCTATGACATTTTTGACAATTATTATTCTATTATCAGGATCCTGATATGCAATAGTATTACAAAAAAAAAGTTAATTGTTGAATTGTCACAATAATAATAACTGATATGGAATGTAAATTGAAATAAAAAAATAAATAACTTACTCAGAGGTGGATTTGTGCAAAAATTTTTTTGATAGGGCCTTGTTTTTGTGGATGCAGATTTCTGTAGATAACATATTCATTCAAATCCCTGGTTTTCGACCGAGTGTCGCCCTTCGCTGCCATGTCGAAATCAGGGGCAGAAATATGTGTCGCAGCCTATGAAATCAATTGTTTTCTTCTTTTGTTTTGGATAAACGAAAGCGGAGTCATCGTGATCTCTTTCAGTACACTTGCGTTCTTTGACTCCCCTTTCTATTGATCCTTTATAGACATCCACAACTTTTTCTTTAATGCTTCCTTTAAAAGGGGAGTATGTTATTGAATCTTTCCCTCGGAAGCTTTATCTTTTTGGATATCAAGTATTTGTTGAGTTAAATTTAAAGTAAAAGTTAGAAAATCTGCACCTGCAATACTTCAACTTTTTTCATGCTTGATTTCCTCCTCCTCCTTCCTTTTTTTCTCTTCCTCCTGCTTCTCTATCTCCTCCCTTATCCTCTTTTTCTTATCCTCCTCCTTTTTCCTCTTCTCCTCAACTTCATTCTTTCTCTTCTTCTCTTTCTCCTCTTCCGCCTCCTTCCTTCTCTTCTACCTTTTTCTTCTTTTCCTTCTCCTCATGCTCCTTCCTCCTTTTCTCCTCTTCTTCCATTTTCCTCTTCTTCTTCTTCTCCTCCTACTCTTTCCTCCTTTTTTTCCTCTTCTTCCATTTTCGTCTTCTCCTCCTGTTCTATCCCATTTTTCTCCTTCTCTTCCTTTCTCATCTTCTCCTTCTCCTATTCCTCCTCCTCCTTTCTCTTCCCCTCCTCCTCTTTCTCAGCAGTGAATGCTCTAAGCAGATCTTCTTCTTCCTTCTTCACCTTTATTTTCTCTTGTTGTTTCCTTAATTTTCTCTTTTCTCCTCTCTCTCCTTTTCTTCATTTCAGCTTTTTTAGCCTTTTCATCCTCCAATTTTTCAAATTTTCTTTTGAGCTCATAAACATACGTCTTCAGATACATGTTTTCATTTTTCAAAATTTCTAGTTCATCAGCTCGTTCGTTCGGCGGTCTGGCAAATAACCTGCAACAGTTGGTTCTGGTTCCTTCATAGTCTCCTCAACTATTTTGACAGGTTCTCCTTCTATTTCTATCGGGATTAGCTTCAATATTTACATCTTCTTTCTCCCCTTCTTCTTCTTCAACAGCAAGACCAATCATAATTTTTTAATTATTTGAAATGTTAGCCATTCGATTTAAAATCTGAAAATCATTTGTAACAAAAATCAATTTAAAAGTAACCTGTTAGTACTGCGACCTAAGTCGCAACAAAATAGAAAAATGTATAAGTAGTCATTTTCAGCAAAACTGCGACCATGTCGCACTCATAAGTTATAGCTGTAAGAACATATTTATGTACTGCGGCCACAGTCTCACTATGAAATTTCATCCTAAATTTGTCCCTATTCAGGTACTGCGACCTCAGTCGCATTCCGCATAAAGTGTAATAAAAGAACTGCGACTTTGGTCGCAGCTCTATATAAAATGCTTTCTTTCTTTTAATAACTGCAACTTTGGTCGCTGACTATTAAAAACTAATCTTTACTTCTTCAATATCTGTAAGATCAAGTTCATTGAGGGCTCTGTTAATATTGTAGAGGTCTCATCTTACTGCTCGTGGAGTTTTATCCTTCAATCCATTTCTTGGCTCAAAAATAGCAGCCCTTTCACATAGTCAATACTGCAACATGTATTAGTACATTAGTTTATATAAACAGTGTCAATATATAATAATTTTCAACAATTTTTACCAACTATATAATTCATACTTATAATAATTTGCACGAAACATCCTTGCAGCTCAATGTGGTGTGCCTGAAGATGTCCATTGACTTAATTAGGAATTGCCAAACAGTTTTAGCCCAGCATATGATCTTCATCAACTGAATATTGACAATTTGCTGCACTATATACCACGACACCGTGCATTTGCTGCCAGAAAAGAATAGAATGGCTGAAATATACAGGATGATCAGTGTTTTTAAGTTTTCAGGTGCAAGTCTTTGTCGGTCTCTTATAATTTCATTTAAAGTCACTTGCTGCTTAAGCTGCTCATCCTTTGTCATCCTCCTTCTTTTCTTCACTAGAAAATCATCCAAAGCTCCTTCAATGGATACTTTTGTGATTTTCTTAATATTTGAGAAATAGTGTTTTATCACTCCCTGTCCTTCAGTGTACAGGTCTTATTCATAATGACTCTACCCCATTGATAAGTAGACCAAACGTTAGGGCAACATTCTTTATTGTTAACCCAATTTGTTTGCCACAATAAGAAAGGTCATTGATCTCTATCATACTGATGTACAATTTTCAGCATACTTATGTTTGATTTCAGGCATTTGTCAGCATCAAACTCCTCGTTGTAGAAGGTCATGAAATTGCACCAAATGGGGTCTCCTTTATTGCATTCACAAAATCTGCCTGAATGTGCATTTTGTATTTTCTAATGAATTCGCACATAAGCTTTTGGCTCAATCTCATAAGATGAACCTTCAGTTCTTCCTTACCTATAAACGCATAAACATTAACAATATAAGTACAAAATTGAAAAAAAAGAAACACGATCGTAATTCTTAAATAAAATTGGAAAGAAAAAGGATGCGACCTTGGTCGCAACAATAGATAATAAATTATATTACACTGCGACTAAGATTGCACTGTTAAATAACAGCGACAGAGGTCACATTTTTCTAATTAACCATACTAATTAACTAATGAAGACATTGGTCAATGGTTCAGAGCACTGTGACCTTATTTCATCATAATGAGACCAGGGACGCTGTATCCTATTAAGTTAACTTAGTAGAACAGATCGCGCCGCAGGCTCCAAAAAATAAGAGAGAAGGAACGGCAACACTGCGACATCAGTTGCAGTGTTTTAAAAAAAGTAATCTTAAAAACAAAACAGACGTCAATAAATTTTTTAAAATATTTTATTTACAAACTGCGACCAAGGTCGCAGCAACATATTAAGCTAATATAAAAAACTGCAACCCAAGTTGGCTAAGTGGAATGAAAAAATACTGTGACCTTGGTCGCAATGTTAAAAAGTTTCAAAATTTTAAAAAAAAAACCTCTAATAAGATCATTAATTCCTATTTAATTTTCCTTTTAAACTATGATTTTTATCAAAGTGTCAAGGTTAAAAATTACAAAATATTGTTTCAAGTCACATAAATAGATTTAATTTTGATTCTTACTTCTTTAAAATAAAAAAGTGACTTTTTTACTCCTAATTGCGACCATGGTAGCAAACTTTTAAAATTAAGAATTTTAAAAATTATTTTTTAAAAACCAAGATTCTTGAAAATTTTAAAAAAAGTCAAATATTGCCAGAAAATTTCAGTATTATTTTCTTCTTTGAAATTAAAATTCAAAACTGAATAAAAAAAATCAGTACAAAAGTCACTTTTTAATCGGAGTTAAATTAACGAGGGATTTTTTAAAAAAACAAAAAAATTGGACATCACAACTGAAAAAATCAAAATACGAAGGACTTCAAACCAAATGAGGTTCGCTAAGTTTTCCCTTTACTTTTTTCTGTGGATGATTTCTTGGGCGCCATCTTGATCAGATCTTTATTTTAAAAAAGCAAATTTTTGAATGCAATTGTTTGAAAAGTTTAGGAATCAATAACACTAAATGTTTTCGAATTGATGAACTAAAAAATTCAGATCTGTAATTTTTTTTGAAGGAACGTTTTTACAGACAGTAAAGAGTTATAAGGGAGGGTATTTTAGTCAAAGCACTTGTTGAAGTGATTGATGGTTTATTCGAGCAGAATTTTTTATTTTTTGTCCGCCAAAATTGTTGACAAATGCGTGGCTATTATGTTGTCACGTCCCACCGGCTGAAAAACTCTCTCAGCTGGCGGCTGAGGTACAAAAACCCCATATATATACATATATATCTATGTGTGTCTATATGTTTGTGTGCACACACAAACACACACACACATACATATGTATGTATGCATGTATGTGTTTATATGAATATGTGTATATATATAGACTTGTGTAATTCAAGGAGAATTGGACGCTGAATCCTTCCCACTTAATGAACACATATATTTATGAGGTATCTGTACCTCAGCCGTCAGCTGAGAGACTCTCTCAGCTAGCATGTGACCCTGGTCGCAATCCTAAAAAATTTCAGATATTCTCAGTCTAATTAGCACTATGATCATGGTAGCAGTCATCACAAAATATTGTGACCATGGTAGCAGTCCTTACAATAAATACTGTGATCATGATAGCAATCCTCACAAAAATACTACGATCATGGTAGCAGTCCTCACAAAAAATACTGCGATCATGGTAGCAATCCTCATAAAAATATTGCGACCATGGTAGCGTTGTGATCAGGATCTGTGACTGAGATTCAGCCACATCGCCATTAGCTGAGAGAGTCTCTCAACTGACGGCTGAGGTACATTTTTCTCATATGTGTGTGTGCGTGTGTTTGTGTGTATACACACACATATGTATGTATGTATATGGGGGATTTACATACATATATATATGTATGTATGTATGTATAAATATATGGAGGATTTCGCTACAGCCCCTATGTCAAACCGTAATTAAGAAAAAACTCAACTTCATATTTTATTCGCTTTAGCTTTCTCCTTTTTTATACCAGCCACGTGCACCTATGTGTCAAGCGTAGAAGAGCTCCTCAGTGGCGAAAGACACAAATTTTTCGCAATAATCGCTTAGAAAAAAGCAAACCGCTTCAAAAATGTGGACAGCTGGTATATAGAGGACTGCGACCATGATCGAAGTCCTCACAAAAAATCATACTTTTAAGGACTACAACCATGATCACAATCCTCATAAAAATGTTCTATTTTTTAGAGCTGCGATCATCATTGCAGTCTTCATAAAAGTGACTTATTTCAGAGGATTGCGACCAAGATAACAGTCTTTTTTAAGAGCTGGTGAGACAACACTACGAGTCAAAGTTGTCCGTGCTAGAATGCGACCATAACCACAGTCCTCACAAAAATGATATGTTTCTAAGTTTTTATAGAACTGCGATCATGATCGCAGTCCTCTTTATTAGGATTGTGATCATGATTGCAATTCTCACAAAATATCATATTTCTGAATCTTTATTCGGATTGCGATCATGATCGCAATCTACACAAAAATACCTTATTTTTTAGTCTTTATTAGTCGCAGTCCTCACAGAGGACTGTGATCATGAGCGGCAGTCCACATATCAACATCGCCATCAGCAGCAGACTCACCCCATGTTAGGATTATGACGTGAATACGTCGTGAAGGTAGACGAAAACTCGAAGATCAAAGAACGGGTATGTACAAGAATCTGTGCACAGAAGCAGTCGACTAATACAGGATATAGTCGACTAATCACTTGGATTAGTCAACTAATACATTATATAATCGACTATGTTTGGCCAACAGAGAGTTGGGATTCTCAGGATTGTCAGAGTAGTCAACTAGAATTTGGGACTAGTCAATTAATACTATGTATTAGGAAACTAATGCCCTGGCCTAGTCGACTAATGTCGAATCTGATAATTTTTTTGGATCTGTTTTGAGTCCGAGTTGGATTCGAGTTTTCTTTATTCTGAGGCGGTGATTGTTCGTATTGGTGGAGTTTGTTTAGAACTATGAGAGTTCTATGGTTTATAAATAACCCCTTAGGGTGGTCTTCAAGGTATTCCAAGAGAATCTAATGAATTTATAATTCCTAAGGGTGTAATTCATTTAGATGAGAGATTTGTGAGAGAAGCTTAACCACAAGAGTTCGCTGTTCTTGACGGCCATCAAGGGTTTGTAATTTTCTCAGCGTGAGATGTAAGTAATTCTTATTGTACTCCCCCAAAGTTTTAATAAAGTTTCTCCCCTTCTCCCGTGGACGTACACACGATCTGTTTGATCGGTAAGACCATGTTATATTGTGTGTTGGCTTTCTATCTACTTTAGAATATCTTCTTCTCTTCTTCATGTTACCTTAGTAGATCATGTGGTTCATTTTCCCTACGCCGCCAAGTCGATATGGTCGTTGGGCAACCCCTGAAATTACAACAATTGGTATCAGAGAAAGGTCAACTTGAAGATGTCTGCGATCAAGTTCGATATTCAGAAGTTCGATGGCGTCATCAATTTCAGCAAGTGACAAATTAGGATGAACGCCATCCTTACCCAGAGCGGGTTGAAGAAAGCACTACTCGAGAGGGAGAAAAAGCCTCAAGACATGAATGAAGAAACTTGGTAGGAGTTGAATGATAAAGCCTTGACGGCTATTCATCTTTACTTGGTGGACGAAATATTGGATGGGTTTTCTAAGAAGAAAATAGCGTTCTCGTTGTGGGAGCGACTTCAGGACCACTCTCTGAAGAAGTCGTTGGCGAATCGATTGATTCTGAAGCAACGTCTCTTTCTTCTCTGAATGCATGAAAATACACATATCAAGTATCACTTGCAGAATTTTCCTCTATTATCAATGATTTAGATAAGATAGAGGTTAAAATAGAAGATGAGGATCAAGCACTTCTATTACTGTGTTCTTTACCTTCTTCATATAAGAGCTTTAGGGAAGCTATCATCTATGGAGGCAAGTCAACAATTAAGGTCAAGGAGGTCAAGGAGCATCTGCTCAATAAGGACAAAATTAACACGCAGTTGACGAGTGAGTCTCATCATGATGAGTCTGGGCAAGTTCATTATTCAAAGGAGAAGTGTAATAATGAAAGTTCCGCGGATAATTCAGAACATAGGAGTTTGACGTGCGATTATTGTCACATGAAGGGAGCGCATTAGAGCTGATTGTTAGCTTTGAAAGAAAAAACAACCAGATGCTAATGTCACTAAACTGATTGGAGAAGATGAAGAACAATGCGACGTTCTATCTATAACAGACAAATCAATTGGCAATAAAAATAGATAAATTATTGATCTGTATGTTCATATCACATCAGTTTCAATAGGAAGATGTTCTTTTTATACAGTTCGGTTCAAGGGGAAGAAGTGTTCATGGGGAATTCTGCTACAAGCAAGGTGATTGGCGAAGGAAGAATTCAGTTTCAATCTCATGATGGATGCATCACTCTCTTCAAGGCGTTCGTCATGTTCATGAATCAAGGTACAATCTCATCTCTCTTGGAGTCTTACATAGGAAATGATTCAGTTTCAGTTCTAAATGTGATCTTATGAAAGTCTTCAAAGAAGCCCATGTGAAGTTTCAAGCCAAACGTGTCGGCAATCTGTATATGTTGCGAAAATTAAAAGTTACAGTTGATGGATTGCAGTTATCCTCGGCTTCAAAAGCGGCGGTTGTGGAACAATCAGAGACTATGATGGTTTCGAGCTTGGATGTTCAGTTGTACCCGAAGAGAGATTGGGATTAGGTGCGCAACAAGGTAGTCCAGATCGTTACTCCTATGGTGAAGCAAATTCTCATAGATATTGTGTAGATCAAGGAGATCTTTGGGTAATAAAGTTCAGGTTGGGCATGAACTTATTCGACCTAATCAAGTTGTGAACTCCATGAGGGGTTATGGAGAAGAGGGAGTAAGATGGAGATGAAGCCAAATTTATTCAATTGTGCGTATATGCGAGCACATGGAGTATGGTGAATATTCTCGGATTTGAACGTATTCAAGTCAAGGGGGAGATTGTTAGGATTATGACGTGAATACTTCGTGAAGGTAAAAGAAAACTCGAAGATCAAAGAACGGACGTGTACAAGAATCTGTGCACAGGAATAGTCGACTAATACAAGGTATAGTCGACTAATCACCTGGATTAGTCGACTAATACATTGTATAGGCGACTATGTTTGGCCAACAGAGAGTTGGAGTTCCCAGGACTTGTCAGAGTAGTCGACTAGGATTTGAGACTAATCGACTAATATTATGTATCAGTCGACTAATGCCCTGACCTAGTCGACTAATGTCGGATCTAATAGCTTCCTTTTCTGGATCTATTTTGAATCCGAATTGATTCGAGTTTTTTTTTATTCTGAGAAGGTGATTGTTCGTATTGATAGAGTTTGTTTAGGACTATGAGAGTTCTATGGTCTGTAAATAACCCCTTAGGGGTGGCTTTCAACGTATTCCAAGAAAATCTAATAAATTTGTAACTCCTAAGGGTATAATTCATCTAGGTGAGAGATTCGTGAGAGAAGCTTAGCCACAAGGGTTCGCTTTTCTTGCCGGCTACCAAGAGCTTGTAATTTTCTCAGCGTGAGGTGTAAGTAATTCTTATTATACTCTAAAGTTTTGATAAAGTTTCTCCCCCTTCTCTGTGGACGTACGCACGATCTGTTTGATCAGTGGAACCACGTTATATTGTGTTGGCTTTCTATCTACTTTGAAATATCTTCTTCTCTTCTTCACGTTACCTTAGTAGATCATGTGGTTCGTTTTCACTACGCTGTCCTAGTCGATCTGGTCATGGGGCGGCCCCTGAAATCATAACACTCCGTTCACCGACAACTGATTCATGCTCAATACTTTCCAGAAAACACATCGATCACAAACACAAATAACTAGTCACGAGCATGAACAAACGAGATCTGTAAAAAGTCGATCCTAAAAAATTTGGTCTGGGGGCTCCGCTCCTGAGACCCCTGGCTGGGGGTTCCCCGCCCCCTTTCAATTCCCATGGCGACCTGACCGCACAAGTCGACCCGCGAATTATTCTACGTCGAGGTTAGGGTTGAAGGGAGAGCAGCGTCGGAGGCAATAGGGAAGGGTGAAAGAGGAAATGAAAATATATAAAGAGGTGGTGGTTGGGAGAAATCAATTTATGCTGACGTAAATGTTGCTGTGGCGAAAAAAATTATGAAGCAAAGTTTTTTTTTCTAATTATGAAGCAAAGTAAGTGGCTAAGGCGAAATTTCTCTCTCACTCTCTCTCTATATATATAATATGAGAAAAATGTACCTCAACCGCCAGCTGAGAGAGACTCTCTCAGCTGGCGCTTCAATATGGTCGCAGTCCTAAAAAATTATAAATTTTCAGTGTAATTAGGACTGCGATCATGGTAGCAGTCCTTAGAAAAAGACTACGACCATGGTCGAGTCCTCAGAAAAGACTGCTACCATGGTAGCAGTCCTTAGAAAAATACTTTGATCACGGTCCTCACAAAAAACTGCGACCGTAGTAGTAACGCTCAAAATTGTGGCTGAAATTCATCCACATCGCGCCAGCTAAGAGAGCCTCTCTCAGCTGGCGGCTGAGGTACATTTTTCTCTCTCACACACACACATATACATACATATAGAGAGAGGGATCTGTATCTCAGTCACCAGCTGAAAAAGACTCTCTCAGCTGTCATTTCAATATGGTCGCAAACTTACTGTAACATGGCCGCAATCCACTGTAACATGGCCGCAGTCCCAAAAAATCATATATTTTCAGTATAATTAGGATTGCGATCATGGTAGCAGTCCTCAGAAAAAGACTATGATCTTGGTCGCAGTTTTCATAAAAAGACTGCGACTTAATACAGTCCTCATATAAAACTGTGACAATGGTATCAGCACCCAAAATTGTGGTTGAAATTCAGCCACGTTGCGCCAGCTGAGAGAGGCTGAGAGAGGCTGAGGCACGGATTCCTCTCCCTCTCATATATGTGTGTGTGTGTGTGTGTGTGTGTGAGAGAGAGAGAGAGAGAGAGAGAGAGAGAGAGATGGCAATCAGCTGACACAGGAGGCAACTCCGTCTTATGTCGTACTCAAAACTCAAGTTTTTGATTGAATTTTCAAGATCCGGCCATACATTATCATCTTCATATTCTAAGCGATATACATATAAAAAATCACCTGATTTGAAGTTTGTTTACTTCATTTCTTTGAGTTCAAACTTAACGGTTTTTAACAGTAGAATAAAATGGAACGATTAGATCAATGTGTAAACGAACTCTAAATCATTTGATTTTTTATATGTGTGCATCTTAGAACATGAAGATGATAATGTGCGGTCGGATCGTGAAAAAAAAATCAGATTGTTGATTCTTAAGTGCGCATAGAACGGGGTTGCCTCCTGTGTTAGCTGATTCCCATTTTTCTAACACACACATATATACATACATAAGAGACTATAAAAAAATCACATGTAAATTAATTTGAAATTCAAATATAAATTAGAAAAAGACATGTCCAATATTCAAGGAGAAATGGACTTTGCTAATATATTCATCCACGTGTCATAAAAATTTAAACATATTCATCCACATGCTATAGAAATTTAAATATATTCATCCACTTTGTCAAGTATATTCATCCACATGTGATTTGGAATAGAGCTTATAATACAAAAACATGCAAAAGAAATAGAGATGATATATAATAAAGATAATTTTAGGCCAAAAGAATATATATATAGAGATCTTAAATAAAATAAATTGAAATGTGAGTCATTTGCAGACCTCTCAGATTTGTGCCCTAAAAATGAGTGTTATAATTCCTTCTGAGAGAGAATAATAAAAGGTGCAATGCTCCGGTGACAAATGTAGTCAGGATGAATAACCTCTCAAACGGCTAAGATTTAAGAAGTCGACCATCCCATTGCCAAATATTGATTGATCAAATGTCTTTACAGCTTCACAAAATCATTTCCCTCCTCAAAACCAAAACCCTTTCTTCTCCATTAGAATGTCTCGGGATTAGATTCTCTGCAAGGCTTTGCCAGTTTGCTGTTGTAATTGTTGGAGGAATTTCTTTCATCATTAAAATCTGCCTTGGATGCATCCTTTCCCTGTTCGCTTAGCTCCATCTCATTCCATCAAGCGACACATTGACTGTTGAATGGTAAATGCAAGCATTTTGCTCCTTTCTCTAACTATGAGTAGCTGCATTTTAATATAAAACTAGAAAAGAAAAAGAATTCCTTATTGTAAAACTCTGAGAAATATAACATCAAAACAGAGAATTATAGAGACAGAGTAGAAGTAGAAATTCTTATTGATTTCTGAAGTTTGTACATTGAAATGAATCAAGAAGGGCCTATTTATAGAAAAACTTTGGGGTACTATGCAGTCACTATACACGCTTGCGTCATCGCTTACATCAGCACTTGCGTCATCGCTTGCATCAGCGCATAGTAAACTCATTAATGGTGCACAGTAAAGGTAAGCAGCCATTTTTCATGTTTCATAACACTCCCCCTTGGCTGCCAACCATGCATGATGTCTCATTAAAAACCTTACTAGGAAAACCCAGTGGGACAAAATCATAGCGAAGGAAAAAAGAGTACATCATCTTTGTATACGTGTTCTATGCTGCCTCGTTAAAAACCTTACCAGGAAAACACTGTGGGACAAAACCATAGTAAGGAAAAAAGAGTGCAGCCACGTAAGCTCCCCCTCAAGTTGACATGAGTAGTTTTTCTTCATAAATCTCGCTTATGACGCATCCCAATATCATGAATAAGCTTTCTGAGAGTTGCAGGGGGAAGTGCCTTTGTAAAGAGATCAGTCACATTATCACTTGATCGGATATACTGAATATTAATTTCTTATCTTTTTCAAGCTCTTGGCTGAATGAGAAGAACTTCGGGGGTATATGCTTGGTACGGTCGCTTTTGATGAAACCTTCCTTCATTTGAGCGACGCATGCAGCATTGTCTTCAAACAGTACTGTTGGATCTCTGTTAACTGGCAATCCACAAGTTTCTTGGATGTGTTGAGTTACAGACCTTAGCCATACACATTCTCGACTTGCTTCATGGAGTGCTATGACTTCAGCATGATTAGAAGAAGTGGCAAAAGTGTCTGCTTTTGTGAACGCCAAGAGATCGCTGCACCTTCACATGTGAACACATATCCTGTTTGAGACCTGGCTTTATGTGGATCTGACAAGTAACCTGCATCTGCATAACCAGTTATTTCTTGTTTTGATCCTCTGGAATAAAACAAATCAAAGTTAGTTGTTCCTCGAAGATAACGAAATACATGTCTAATACCATTCCAATGTCTCCGTGTAGGAGATGAGCTAAATCTTGCTAATAAGTTAGTACCAAATGTTATATCTGGTCGGGTACAATTAGCTAGATACATAAGAGCTCCAATTGCACTTAGGTATGGTACTTCAGGACCAAGAACCTCTTCATTATCTTCGCGAGGGCGAAATGTATTCTTTTCAACATTTAATAATCTAACAACCATTGAAGTGCTTAAAGGATTTGCTTTATCCATGTTAAAGCATTTTAAGACCTTTTCAGTGTAATTTGATTGATGCAAAAGTAATCCACTTTGAAAGTGCTCAATCTGTAAACCAATACAATATTTGGTTTTCCTAAGGTCTTTCATTTCAAATTCATTCTTTAAATATATCATTGCTTCTAGGATTTCTTTGTGAGTCCCAATGATATTTAAATCATCAACATATACAGCAATGATAATGAATTCGGATGTTGTTTGCTTTATAAAAACACATGGGCATATAGGATTATTTACATATCCTTCTTTTAATAAATATTCGCTTAAGCGATTATACCACATGCGCCCTGATTTTTTAACCCATATAACGATCTTTGTAATTTGATCGAATATAATTCTTTAGGTTTTGAACTTAATGCTTCAGGCATTTTAAATCCTTCAGGAATTTTCATATAAATATCGCTATCAAGCGACCCATATAACTAAACTGTAACAACATCCATAAGACGCATTTCTAAATTTTTAGAAACTGTTAGGCTGATTAAATATCTAAACGTAATTGCATCCATTACTGGAGAATATGTTTCTTCATAATCAATTCCAGGTCTTTGCGAAAAACCTTGAGCAACAAGTCGAGCTTTATACCTCACAATTTCGTTTTTCTTGTTGCGTTTTCGTACAGAGGCCCATTTGTATCCTACTGGCCTCACGGCTTCAGACGTGAGAATAATAGGTCCAAATACTTTACGCTTATTAAGCGAACTCAATTTATCCTGTATAGCATCTTTTCACTTTATCCAATCATGTCTATTTTGACATTCAGTGACGGATCTTGGTTCAGGATCCTCACTTCCGTTAACAATATCACATGCTACGGAATAGGAAAATATTTCATCCATATTTTCTATCTCATTGCGATTCCATAATCCTCGTGTATTGACATAATCAATAGAGATCTCATGATTTTCTATATCTTCAGGATTTTCATCTCTTAATTTGTCTTATTTTGTGTTTCTTCTGGAGCACATTCTTACACATTGGGGTCATCGTGCTTATCTGCTCTTTTTCTTTTTCGAGGATTTTTATCTTTAAAACCGATTGGTCTACCACGCTTCAGGCGTGTCTTAGACTCATTAGTGACTTCATTCTCGGATTGTCCTTTTGGGATTTCAATCCGAGCAGGAGCATTTACAGCTGGTATATATGATTTAGTCACTCTTTTCGTATCAGTGAACGCATCTGGCAATTGATTGGCTATTTCTTGTAAATGCATAATCTTTTGCACTTCTGTCTCACATTGTTTTGTGTGAGGATTAAGATGCAATAAGGATGGTTCACTCCATGTAATCTCCTTCTCCAGTTGTTTCTTTTCTCCCCCTAATGCTAGGAAAATTGCCTCATTGAAGTGGTAATCGGCAAATCGAGCCGTAAAAACATCACCGGTTTTAAGCTCAAGATATCTTATAATAGAAGGAGATTCGTAACCGACATATATTCCCAGTCTTCTTTGAGGACCCATCTTTGTACGTTGTGGTGGAGCAATCGGCACATATACCGCGCAACCAAAAATTCTAAGATGGAAAATATTTGGTTCTTGACCAAATGCTAATTGTAGAGGGGAGTACTCATGATATGCACTTGGTCTGATGCGAATTAATAATGCAGCATGTAAAACTGCATGGCCTTATACAGAAATAGGAAGCTTTGTTCTCATTATTAATGGTTTAGCAATAAGTTGGAGGCGCTTAATTAGTGACTCAGCCAAACCATTTTGTGTATGTACATGGGCAACAGAATGTTCAACAGCTATTCCAATTGACATACAATAATCATTAAAAGCCTGAGACGTAAACTCACCAGCATTGTCAAGTCTAACTTTCTTGATTGTATAATCAGGAAATTGTGCCTGTAATCTAATTATTTGAGCAAGAAATCTCGCAAATGCCACATTACGAGTTGACAATAAATAAACGTGTGACCATCTACTAGAGGCATCTATCAATACCATAAAATATCTAAATGGTCCACACAATGGGTGTATAGGCCCACAGATATTACCTTGGATACGTTCACGAAATGTAGGTGATTCTGTTTTTATTTTAGCTGGTGATGGTCTCATGATTAATTTTCCTAGAGAACAAGCCTCACATAGAATCTTACTAATTTGAAGGATCTTCTGACCCTTTAATGCATGTCCACGTGAATTCTCAATAATTCTTCGCATCATCATTGAATCAGGATGACCTAAACGATCATGCCACAGAGTTAATGTCTCTGTATCTTCTTTAACTATCATATGTGACTCTATCACATTTATATATGTGTAATGCAATCCTGAGGAAAGTTTTGGTAGTTTTTCTAGTATGCACTTCTTTCCTGATACATAAGTAGTAAGATACATATACTTTATATTTTCTTCAGTTGCAGACTGAGTATCGTATCCATGAAGATATATATCATTAAAACTCAACAAATTTCTTTTGGATTTTGGTGAGAACAAAGCATCTTTTATAAAAAACTTTATTCCATTTGGCAATATAAAGCTGGCTTTACCAGTCCCTTCAATCAAGTCTACAGGACCTGATATTGTATTGATGATTGTCTTTGTTGGTTTTAAATCAGAGAAGTACCTTTTATGTTTGATAATAGTATGTGTTGTACCGCTATCCGGTATGCAAATCTCTCCAGTTTTGGTCTTGACTTCATCATTAGAATAATCCATATCAAGTTTCATGCAAAATAAATAATTTGGTGAGAATAAAATTTGAAACATATTATTATAAGTGAAATATTTCATTCAAAGATAATTTTGAGAAATTACAAATAACAAAATATGATAATACAATCATATGTCTAAATATCACCAGTGTCATGATGGGTTGGAAGATCAACAAAATCATCAGTAAAATCTGAAGCATCAAAATGAGTTGAATCATCCATAGGATCATCATGTTCAGTGAAATTCACTTCTTTCTCTTTTCCTTTCAAGGATGCTTTGTAAAGCTTGCAAAGGTGCTCCGGTGTTCGGCACACTCTAGACCAGTGTCCTTTGGAGCCACATTTATAACAGAAATCTTCAGGATTCTGAAGAGAACTTTCACGAACATCTTTTCCTTAATCATGTCTTTCTACATGATGCTTCTTCTGAATCGCGTTATTCTGTGAAGGGTCGTAAAAACCCCTTCGACCGCGTCCACGGCCACGGCCACGACCACGTCCACGGCCACGACCATAATTATATTCTCGTCCATAATTTTTAGAAAATGCAGCCTTTGCTTCTGGAAATGCTGCTGAACCAGTAGGACGAGACAGATGATTTTTGATCAAAAGTTCATTATTTTTCTCTGCCACAAGAAGAGATGAAATTAGTTCAGAATATTTCTTAAAACCACGCAACATATATTGTTGTTGCAGTGTTATATTAGATGCATGAAATGTGGAGTAAGTCTTCTCCAACATTTCTTCATCCGTGATATTTACCCCACAGAATTTCAACTGGGATACTATTCTGAACATTGCAGAGTTGTAGTCGCTAACTTTCTTAAAATCTTGGAAGCGCAAAGCATTCCATTCATCACGGGTGGCAGGGAGTATAACTTCCTTTTGATGATCAAATCTTTCTTTGAGAATTTTCCATAAGACACCTGGGTCTCTTACAGTGAGATATTCACATTTTAAACTTTCGTCAAGATGTCTGCGGATAAAGATTGTCGCCTTTGCCTTATCTTGCAATGTCGTAGAGTTTATTTCTTTAATGGTTTCAGTGAGACCCATTGACTCAAGATGCATCTCAATATCAATAACCCAAGACATATAATTCCTTCCCGTGATATCAAGTGGAATGAACTCAAGCTTTGCAAAGTTTGACATGGTGATAACTATAACAAAATATAAAAATAATTAGAATCACAACATTTTTATTTCTCAAAAAAAACTTGCATGTCAATCATAATAGCTACAATCAAAAGAGGGAAGGTGAATATTAAAATAAAAAAATACGGGTAAAATTCACTGGGATCCATATCTCCAAGAAAAGCGATAGAAGTATTGATGATGATGATGGCAATAATAAACTTCAGAAATAGACTAAGCATCTTTTGAAAAACTCGAACACAAAGCTTTTAGAGATGATGAAAATTTTGAGAATGAAGAGAGATTGAGGAGTGAGTTATGTGGTTTAAAATTTACCAATTTATAGGATAAAAAAACAGTCGCTTATAGTCGTTGGGGTTTTTAGCCGTTAGGGGATATAGCCGTTGGGGGTTTTTAGCCGTTGGTTTAATAGCCGTTGGGGGGGAGAGAGAAAAACAATTTAGATTTTATATAATTAAATATTGTAATTAAGAAAATAGTAAAATAAATGTATTGTACTACATATATTTATGAGTTATAATATATGCACGCCACTTTACTTGGTGGGTGTTTTGCAGGCATAATTAATAAAGCAATAATTATTAAAATAAATATTGGCACACCACGCTACTCGGTAAACCTTTCAGTGGGTGTTTGTCCAGATATAATGAATAATAAAATATACAATATTGAAAGCTTGGGGTTTAATTCACGCAAGCATCAAATTAGAGGATAGTAAAGATATCATAATCACATCACTTTACTATAAATAGGTGGCAGAGCCTCCTTTCATTATAGTAGTGGTGTTATATGAATATAGTTAGTATAATAATTCAGTTTTTCGTAATCACATCACATTTCTATAAATAGGTGGCAGAGCCTCCTTTTATTATAGTAGTGGTGTTATACGAAGATTATAAGTATAGTAACTTGTCAATTTTACTTTGAGATTGTAGAGGTAAAGGCTGAGACTTGTGATAAGACTTTTCCTTGAGCAATGGAAGCAGAAGCTCGTGACAAGACCTTTACCTTAAGCTAATTGAGGCAGAGGCTTGACGTGGTAGACTTTTTCCCTGAGCTGATGGAGGTAGAGGCTGGGGACAGACTAGAGCATCGTGCTGATAACGTGTTGTAAAACTCCGAGAAATATAACACCAAAACAGAGAATTATAGAGATAGAGTAGAAGTAGAAATTCTTATTGATTTCTGAAGTGTGTACATTGAAATGAATCAGGAAGGGCCTATTTATAGAAAAACTTTGGGATACTATGCAGTCACTATGCACGCTTGCGTTTGGGGTACTATGCAGTCACTATGCACGCTTGCGTCATCGCTTACATCAGCACTTGCGTCATCGCTTGCATCAGCGCATAGTAAACTCATTAATGGTGCACAGTAGGCAGCCATTTTTCATGTTTCATAACATTCCTATATTTATCTCCAATGTCAGTATAATATGTAAGGATTGATAGTCCATTGACCTGTCAAAATGAATATATCTTTACATGACCCATCCATATAGGGCTCCAACATATATTGATCATGAACCAACACATTTAGCCCATCTGGAGAACTTCCCAATTTTTTTGGGTAACATATACAGGTCAAGAGCTGCTGGATCACTGCCGACACTGCTAGAATCTGACCAAATATAAACCCCTCTTTCTTGTTTGCTGCCAGGAACTGTGTGGTCAAGCACAAATGCAGCAAGGAGAGCTACCACCATGTTGAGCGAAAGAAGAGAATTTAATGCATAATTGAGCTGATTGCACAGAGCAATATAAGTTAGAAATTGAGAAACAAAGTCAAGAACAATTTGACTCTTGTAAAAAGCACCATTTCAATGCAAAAGGTATTAATGTCGGTTTCTATGTTTCAACAGCCTTAAAAATATGGAACAAAGTTAATTCAGATAGTGCTGATCAATTACAAATCTATGTCATACGCATGTCATATATATGTAACAAAAAAAATATTTAAAAAACTTAAAATTTCTTTGTCCCTAACTCCAGAGAAAGATCACTTGGGCAAAAAAAAAGCCAGGTGAACTTTCTCCCGGGTTGCCAACCCCCTTATGAAGAATAACTGACATCCGCCCGCGCAGGTGTCACGCCCGTGAGGCGAAACGCCTAGCCACCGACATGGCGTATCAGAAGCTGGTGTTTGAAATTATTTTTGAGAGTGATTGATTTTTAAAATTAATTTTAAAAATTATATTATTTTGAAAATTTGCCCAATTTCCTACGGCAGTAACGACAGAATTAGCTGGAACTCTCTGTTTTTGAAAATTTTAAATGTTCTGTGAAAATGGGTCGTTTTCGGAAATAAATGTTAGTTTGGATTTATGTGGAAAAAAGATGGGCAAAATTCTTTTCAGAAGATGTGAACAGTGAACGTTGAGCTGACGGTTGATTAGGATATTAATTATAAGGTTTGGCCGTCTTTTTCCCTTTTTTGCCCTTTTTCTTTTTCGGCTCCTTTTTAAAGGTTTGGTTTACTTGTTTACTTCAATTTCAGTGAAAATAACAGCAATATTATCGCTTTCATGCATGGAAAGGGATGGAATATAAAAATGATCGTCCTCTCTTTTGCACAAAGATTTGGATACACTGTGTCTCATTGTTAGAATGCATTGGATACTTTCTTCTTTATAAAAATTGTGGGGATATGTATTAGTAGTGCGACAAACCTAATTATTAGTGTCATGTGAAATTCTGCATTAAAGTATTATGAGGTGATTAATGAAGTTGATTTTGTTATCAGTGAATTTTTAAATGTGATTACAAGCCTAAACAGAATGCTCATTAATGTTTTAAAAATGGGCTCATTTGAGAGAAAAATATACACGGATACTAGACCCGGCCTCGGTTCCGGAACCGGTTCACGGTTCCTCAATACGAGGAACTGGAACTGGATCGGGGATGACCAGTTCCAGTTCCGCGCCGGTTTTTTTTTTTCTAGCTGATGCTAGGCCCAAGGCGGGCCAGGTCAGGTACCAGCAGGAGGTCCAGGGCCCAGAACAGCCAGCCCAAAGGGACAAAAAAAAGGTGGCTCAAGAACTGAAACAGGCAGTTTCGGTTCTTAAAAATAGAGCCGGTTTTCGGTTCTTAAAAATAGAAACCGTAATTGGACCGGCTATGGCCCGGTTCCAGTTCGGTTTGAAACCGGAGAATCGGCGCCCCGGACCGGTTTCGATTTTCATTCCATAGTTCCGGTTAGATTCACCGGGTTGAATCGTAACCGCGGTCGGGTCTAACAGAGACTCATATAGCTAAGTAAAATATACCGACACATATTCAACCTATACATTTCTCTGTACAAGGCTAAAATCAGTGGACCCCTAGGAATGAAATAATTTTTTTTTTTAATACTGGGATCTATATGTATTGCTCTCATGATGCGAACTGACCATATCAGTAAACATGTTGCATGTTCTAAATCGTGCTTGGGAACAGTGAGCTCATTCAATAATGTAGCAAGTGTGTAAGTTTATAGTCCTTTGCTTGCGTCCAAATACGGGGATGTTATTTGAGGGGATCCCGTAGTGGATTTTCGTTACCCATTCAAACTGAAATGATTAATGTTTTTTTTTTTTTTTTTTTTCAAGTTCCAACGCCACGGAATCTCAATGTTTTTGTTGCTTTGACACAACATTTTTAGGAACATAATTTCTAGATATTATATTTCTAAAAATATTGTATTACACTGTTTGACATAATTTGAATATTTTCAGAAGCTAGTATTACTATACCTAGACATTGTAAAAATTTTATAGAAATTTGATATTGATAAGAATACTTTTTACGTATTATTTATGTGAAAATAAAGACCATTGTCTAAACATAACATTAACAACATTTAGGTTGTAGCGAAAAATGACTAATTTAAAACATTAAACATATCTCACGTAAATAAACAAATAACTCATGTCATCGTTTTGCCAAGAATTTATTAACACAAATCGACAAATTATAAAAATGTCAAAGCAGTGACTAAGAAAATTTAATAAAATAAAAGCTTATCATAATTAAAAGATCATATTTAGTTTCAAAATTTTAAGGTCTCTGAAACTAATAATCTATTAGTAACTTTTACATATTCTAAAACTATATATAATCAAAGTATGCATCGTAAATTATTTAAAAAATATTATTGTTTTATTTTTCATCATTGAACACTATCTTGACATATTCAAATTTTATTTCAAGAAGAAATTCAAAGAGGATGATGGTTTTGCTTGGATCTTTGCCGATTATAATTGCAGTCTTTATGTTCTTAATATTAGTTAGACCTTTTAGGGACCTCTTTTCAACATCTTCAGCTATTTACTGAAAATATCTCACTAATTTTGCAGGATTATTACCAATATTCTCAACAAAAAATTTATCAAGTTTTACCATCGATTCACCGAATAATAGAGAAGGAAGAGAGAAAGACATGAATTTGACGGGAAACCGGGTGAGAGAGAGGAAGGAAGATGAGGACGAGGATGAGAGTACCTGGTGTAGGATTAGATCTCAAGAGAAGACGATAAGGACTCTATGTTCTTTTGGTTTGAGAGAAGATTGTTGGAGGGCGGAGATCAGATCGGAAAATAAATAAATAAAATAATTTCCTAATATGTGGGAATAAGTAATACCCATGTGTTATATGAGAATCAAATTCCCACGAATTGATGTAATTTAATGCTCATGGGATTTCTCTATTCTCAGGAAATGACCATTATGCATGGGAATTTAAGTTGAATTTTGATTTCTCGATTCAATCCGTGCGTACCAAACGCAACAATATACTATTTCCATCTAACGAGTGTTTCCAATATCAGATTAATACTTGATATAATCTTAATGCTTCAACTATTATGATATTATCGAGTCAACACTAAAATGATTTTTAGGAGGATAAATTGCAAAAAAAAAAAGATACTTGAGGTTTTAAGAAATCTCAAAATGAATATCAAATTTCTTTTGGGGGGCAAAACTGATATCTAGAGGCACATTTCCGTTGGTTTCTTAAAATTTTCAATATTTTGCAGAAGGGGTAGTCACGTACGAGGCATGTGACCATGTTTTGGACCGAATTGCCCTTCTCCTTCTCAACAGAGAAGATCGTTGAGTTTGGGTCACTTTCACCAGTTCTTAGAGCTTTTCCCCAAACTTTAAAGTTCTCTTTCCCTTTCTTTTTCTATTGAAATTTCTTTGGAATTGGGGCAATCAGAGGGGAGAGATTGGAGAGGAGTATGATCCATCTGTCGTTGTCTCTTTCTACGGAACCTAGCGGAGTACTGCTGCTGGTTTATGCACGAATGGTGTACTGTTGCTACCTTGCTAGGGTTTGCATGGAACTTTTTTGTTTTCTTGCGCTTCTTGTTTATTAAATAGATTCTTGTTTTAGTTGTTCGTTTAGGGTTGTATGGGACATGTTTGTTTGTATGGGGCTGGCTGTGTTGGGCCTCTACATCCAGGGTCAGTTTACTAGCAAGCGCCCCCCGGGCAAGTAGGTGAACTCACCACTTAAGGGTCTGTTTGGATTTAAGGAATTGGTGTGAAGTGAGAAAGTAGGAAGTAAGATTTATTTCCTTTAGGAAAAAGGGAAATGAGTAGTAAGTTTTCTGGTGTTTGGATGATTGTTGGGAAGTGTAGTTTGGAAAATGTTTTGTAGTTTCCGGTGTTTGGATGGTAATGAAAAGTGGAAGTGGAAAAGTTGACCACAAAGTTGACCGCAAAATAATATTAAAATAAAAATTAATTAAGAAAAATAAAAAATAGATTGTAATTAGAATGCAAGTGAGATTTACTTGACCAAAAAATTAACTGTTTTATGCTATAACTTATTATAAATGAGATTTACATGACCACAAAATTAACTGTAGCACTCTGGAAGTGAGAAAATGGTTGTGTAAAAGAGAGATGAAAAAGGGAAATGGGGGTTTTCTTATTTTCCTTTTCCGGTGTTTGGATAGATAGAGAAATGAGCAATTATACTTCCCCACTTCCTCACTTCACTGTGATTCCTTACATCCAAACACGCCCTAAATGAAATCTTTGAAAGATTTAAAATAATTATATAGGTATTTGTATTTACCTGATAATACTTATAATTACAACAATATTAAAATTAATTGTGCTGTAATAAATTTATGTTATTTAAAAAAAAGTATCTTATTCTTCATATTGAGTAAATATTTTGTTATGTAAAAATATGTATTTCAAATAAATAAATTACATATTTTACAAATACATATATGTGTGTGTATATCCATGGAAATTTGTATGCATAAACAATACTGATAAATAAATTTTATGCAGAAAGTATTTTTAGGTCGATCGTTAGCAAGCCGGGAGATCATGCCCCAGCAGTGCTGGTAGCTCTGCTTTTGGTCGTGGTGGCGTTCTGAATGACTGTCTGCTTCTTTGAGGCCAACTTTTTTTGGGGAAGGCTTTTTAAGGAGGTTGTAGGTTGTTAGGAGGAGAGATCATGAGTGTAGGAACTCAAGTCTCAACGAAAACACCAAAATATAGAGGTAAATTTCTCGGGGAAATTTATCTACACTCAAATTGTGAATAGGAATGTAGAGCAGACGCAACACTAGAGAATTACATGGCAAATCGAGGAAGGAAAAACCATGGAGCAAAAAGAGAGAGATTCCATTAAATCAAAATGATTACAAGGAGTTCTCAACACTCTATTATCAGTTTAATTCTCTAGGGTTTGAGTCCGTTCTTGTTGGAGAGAAGATCTATTTGTAATGAATTGTTGGCCTGGAGGTGGATAGAAAGTTGGCGGGATTGGCGTAACTGTTACGATCTTCATGTGCAGAGTTGTTGTAACCACTGCGATTGTGGGCACTTGATTGTTAGGATTTTTCAAAAATCCTACCCAGGACATTACGAACGTGGGTGAAATCTGGCTGCGTAACTGAAGGCAAAAATTAAGGAGGTCTGCTACTGTAATATTTTTAGGCGGAGATCAAGGAGGGCGGTTGCAGTAGCTATCTTACTCGGAGCGAAAGTCTCTGGAAAGGAGTGAACCTCAGGGTGGTTGGAGCTAGGGGTGAGCATCGGTCGGTTCGGTTCGGTTTTTGCTAATTTTTGCAAAACCGAACCGAACCGAACCGAACCGACTCAGTTCGGTTCGGTTTTCGGTTTTCGGTTTTTTCGGTTGGGCCAATATTTTTCCATCATTTCTTACATTTTTTAGTCACCATTATATTATCATCCTTTAATATTCTAATCTCAAATATTCAATACCCAAATTAGAAATAAGAAAAAGACCCTAACCTTAATGTGAATTAAAAATTTCATATTCTAAAACTTTTATGTTATATTTGGGCTCTTATATCAAAACTCACATAATTATTACTAACTTTTAATGGCAATAATGAAAAAAATACATATTAATATAAATATTGTTCTTAATTGTGATGGTGTACTTAACATAACTTTCACATATTCAACATAAAAAAAGATGTTATTGCTAGAAGTAATGAGATAAGTTTTCACCAGTTTTTGTTATGAACTATATGATTCACTAAATTGAATTTGGGTGGGGTGATATATAGGGTAAGAGATTCGGTTCGGTTCGGTCGAGTTCGGTTTTTGAAACACAAAACCGAAATCGAACCGAACTAGAGCGGTTCGGTTCGGTTCGGGTTCAGGTTTCGATTTTTGGTCGGTTATTTCGGTTATAACCGAACTCTGCTCACCCCTAGTTGGAGCATGAGAGTTCTCGGGGCGGAGGTGTCCTCGGAAGGAGGAGCGGCCTCGTGAATAGTTGGGTGCCCTCAGAAAGAGGAGTGGCCTGGGGAAGGTGTTCGACCTTTCTCGGCTTGGGGAAGATGCTCGGACTTTCTTCTAGAGCCTGCTGCTACGTCGAGTTTGTTACTTATTCGGAATGCTCCTGACGAAGTGAAACACGTGTCGAGATCTTGATGAAGATCAAAATCTATTTACTAATTTACTGGGTCTACTAACTAATGAGTTTACTTATTACTTCTTTGAGTTTAAATAACCGCACTCGCTCACGACCTTCCTACTTTAGATACAAGGGTTGTTGATGCCCTATTGTGCACCAAGGTATAACATTTTAACCACTTTTGTGCTTATAATGACAGTAATAATATTATTATATGGTAATTTGACAATATTATTTTATGGTAATGGATAAGAGTTTCAAAAATCGATGTTGGACATTTGTAGATGATTGGATTATTTGTTGGGGATCACTGTTTGTTTACTTATTTTGGGGATACTGTTAGAGAGTTCTATATTTTATATATTGCTCATATTGCTACTTCCTTTGGAATAAAATTGTTTAGGAACCGTTTGTAGTATTGCATTTTTTACTGTTACTGCTCCTATAATCATTTTATGTTGGTGTTAATGCTTCTATCATCATGTCAGTAATATGTATTAGTTGAAAATTGTTGTATCTCGTCGTGACTTTACTTGGGGTCTTGTAGTTTAGTTTAGATTGAGATCAATTTGTTGTAAAATAGTTTTCTTTCAGCTTAATATTTAAATAGATTAGTTTGAGTTTATTTATGTAAAGTCGACTAAAGTAGTTTAGCTTGATCTTAACTTGTTAAAATAATTTAATTTGAGTTGAGTGTTTGATTAAGTAGCTTATTTTGAGGTCAATTTTGGCAAACTTTGAGATTAATCTTTGGTAAACTAATTGAGCTTGCTTTTATGTAACGGTTATGCTTTGTTGTTAAGGGTCAAATTATGCAATTTGCAGAAAAAATGTATAGTTTTTGTTTGATTCATGAACTCGAGATACATCATGGGGGGAGTTTATTTAGACACCTTGTTTGTTGCATGTAGGTTGTCAAATTTTCTTTAATAAGGTGAGTCCAAACTTTTGGCGAGTCTATGGTAAAAATGCTGAGTTGTTTTTTCTCTATTGGCCTGTTTGGTTTGATGCAAATGGGTGAAAAAGGTGTAGGTGGGAAATGAGGATGGAAAATGTGGAAGTACAGTGAAAATTGGGATTTGGGTAATTCTCATTTTCGGTGTTTGGTTGTAAAGTGAAAGTGCAAGTGAAAAAATATATCGTGTTTTCTGATGTTTAGTTAGTAACGTGAAAGTAAAAAGTGGGAAAGTTGAGCACAAAGTTTACCATAAAATAATATAAATTAAACGTTAATTCTGAAATAACGTTTTTGAACAGTAACGAGACTGCAAGTAGGATTTACATGACATCAAAATTTAATACATTAATCTACAACTTATTACAATTGAGATTTACATAAACACAAAATTAACTGTAGCACCCTGGAAGTAGAGAAAATGTAGTATAAAAGTAATGTGTAAAAATGAAAAAGAGTTCAATATAAACAAAAGAAGTGAGAAATGAGTTTTCCCACTTCGCATTTGCCTCCCACTTCCATGTATCCAAACATGCCATCTCCGGGATGCAATTCTATATTGAACATCCGAGGGGTAATGAGAGTAGTCTTATTGAAAAGCTACATGATCAACGCTTTGAAGCGAGTGCAAATAAAGAGTATATATAGGCTCAAAAAGAGACATTTAATTAATAAAGGAGTATGTAGAGAGTCTAGCAGTTGTTGAAGAGAATAACAAAAATGCTATTTGGCTCCCCTTCTTGGCTCCCGCATGGGCTCCCAACCTGACGTGGCTGCCACGTCAGGCCTCAAGACAAGTCAAATAAAGTGGCTCAGATTAGTTGGTTGGAAGGGTGAGACCCGAGGTACCTTTATTTTGGGCTTAGATTGAAAATCCCATCATTCTCTCTCTCGCATGTGCCCTAGCTCTCTCCCCCCAAATTCTCCTCTCCCCCAAATTCGCCCCATCTCATACTCTCGCATGTAATTAAGTCGCAGTGTTTTTATGAGAACTGCTACCAAGATCGCAGTCTTTTTCTGAGGACTGCTACCAAGGTCGCAGTCTTTTTCTGAGGACTGTGATTAAGTCGCAGTGTTTTTATGAGAACTGCTACCACGGTCGCAGTCTTTTTCTGAGGACTGCTACCAAGGTCGCAGTCTTTTTCTGAGGACTGCTACCATGGTCGCAGTCCTAATTATACTGAAAATATATACGATTTTAGCATCTCACATGCATAGTTTATAATCATTGATCTAAAAACTCCTGTATAGAAACAATATCTATAGTGTATACATTAAATAATATATGATACATTAAACAATACATGTAACATTATCTACGGGCGGCGATGAGACAATGAACGGTGAGGGGCGGCGCTCGGATCTGCACTAGAAAGAGAGAGAGATTTAGACTGAGAGAGAGAGATCTATTTTCGTTTTGTTAATTGGGGCTGGGAGGGAATTTAATTTTTTTGGACTGAGGGGGAAATTCAAATTTTGGAATTGGGGGGAAATTTAAATTTTTGGGTGAGGTTGGAGCTTATGTGTCATGCCATGTGGCATGCCACATCAGCGCGGGAGTCAGAGCGGGAGCTAACAAGGGAGCCAAATAGCATTTCTCAGAGAATAACCCTACTGACAACAATGATAATTTTACCAAACAGACGATGTCATCCAAACGAACATGGATTATGGAGTGTGCTCATCAGTTAAAGAAAAGAAATGGACCCGATGAGGTTGAACAAGAAATGTTCCTCATACAACGCACCTATATTCACTTTTTCTATTACAATTTCAAATTTTAAACTCCTTGAACTAATTTTCATGTCTTGAAGTGTATATAGATGAAAATTCATGAATTTTTGATATATCTTACATATGTATCAAGTGATTATAAAATTCATACAATAAATAAATGTAACCACTAGAATTATGAGTACACATGGTCTCAAATACATAATTTTACCATAAATAATTAGTTCAATTATATATATATTAGACAATAAATAATACTTTATCATAAACATAAATGACGACACTTATTACCCAAACAACCCACTCGAGTTTGCCATTATAGTGCAGTGGTAAATTTTTTTTGCAGTGGTCAAGAGGTCTTGGATTCAACTCCTGTTTGATTGACTAGTCTATGACACTATATTTCAAACAGAACTCATTCGGGTTTAGTTCTTGGTTTGATGATTATATAAAATCACATATATAAGATAAATATTACTTTATAACAATAAATATAATTGATTACACTATTCACGCACAAGTCACTCAAACTGTAAAGTTAGGATATAGGGTAATTTTTTTAAAAGATGCCATTTTAATTTAATTTCAAGAAAAGACTGTTAGAATTAATACTTTAATGCGGATTAAATTAGCATGGATCTAGAATCAAAACATCTCAAGAATTGAATACACATAATTAAACAACACACTAAATTCACCATACCTGAAGCCATTGATGAATTGAGGAAGGTAGATGGATGAAGATCTTAATCCTTCTCTTTAATCCTGCAATTAACTTTAATCTGCAATGACCTTCTTCTCTCCGTCTCCTTCTCTTATCACAAACCCTAATTCTCAAAAGTGATGGTGTCCTCAAAACAAGGGAGGGAGTTTGATTTCATTCACAGGAGGAGAGAAGTGGGTCTCATTTGCAAGTAATCATGTTTGATAAAACCACCCATCAAGGTTACTTTATACCCCACATGATTATTAAAACATTATACAAATGTAACTTTAATATGGGCATACATAATATCAGTTTACTTTAATTAGGAATCCAATTAAATAGGGTAGTGGGCCACTTATATTTAATGTGAGATTAACATTCTCCCACTTGGACCACTAGCCGATTATGTAAAAACTTTAGAAAACAAATAAAAGAAAAGACTCATTTTTAAAATATTTTGACTCCATTGGATTCCATACTGAAAAACTTTGACACGTGATCACGAATTTTAAAAAACAACAACTGATAAGCCCAAATCATGAAATACTGTAATACTACAATTAGCTTGGACCACCAATGCGAGTCATAGCGTTATACAACTTCTATGTCATACTCCCTTCTATGTACCACAACATTGATAACCCTTACTAATTGAGTCCATAACCAAAATGACCCCTGTAATTGTCTTATTAAGACATTTCCTGTTTAACAAACATCCATACATAATATGTGCACACATAATTGGATAACAGGAAATACAGAAACAAACTTTTATTGCGCAATATTGTCAATTATACAAGTACCAAAACATACATTTACAGATTGCTCAAAAGACCCATTCTAACAACATGTTCCTTGAATGTCTTTGGAGGCAATCCATTGGTCATTGGATCAGCAACCATTAAAGTGGTACTTATACTTTCAATTGACACCTTCTGTTTCTGAACTCTTTCTCTAACCACCAAGTACTTAAGTTCCATGTGTCTGGAACCGTTAGAGTACTTTCCATTCTTAGAGAAGAAAACGGCTGCTGTATTATCACAAAATATCTTCAGCGGCCTGGCAATAAAATCAACTACACCAAGTGCTGAGATAAAATTCCTTAACCATAATGCATGATTCGTGGCCTCAAAACATGCTATGAACTCAGCCTCCATCGTGGATGAAGCAGTGATAGACTGCTTTACACTCTTCCACGAGATTGCCCCACCTGCTAGCAAGAAAATAAAACCTGAGGTAGACTTCCTGCTATCTGGGCAACCAGCAAAATCTGAGTCCGAATAGCCGATCACTTCCAACTGATCTGATCTCCTATATGTGAGCATATGGTCCTTCGTTCCCTGAAGATACCGCATTACTTTCTTTGTCAATTTTCAGTGCTCCATTCCTGGATTGCTCTGGTATCTTCCTAACATCCCAACAGCAAAACTGATATCTGGCCTGGTACAAGTATGTGCATACATCAAACTCCCAACAGCTGACGCATACGGAACTTTCTGCATTTGACCCTTTTCTAAGTCATTTCTAGGACACTGGCTCCCACTTAATTTGTCACCCTTCTGAATGGGTGCACAACTGACTGAACATAATTCCATATGAAATCTTTCCAAGATTCGATTGATATAACCTTTCTGAGACAGTCCTAGCAATCCTCGAGATCTATCCCTGAAGATCTCTATGCCAATAACATAAGTTGCCTCACCCATATCAACCATCTGAAAATTCTTGGTAAGATAGCTTTTAGTTTCATACAGTAAACCAATATCACTACTGGCTAACAAAATATCATCCACATACAGAACCAGAAAGATAAACTTGCTCCCACTGATCTTCAGATATATACACTGATCAACAGTGTTTTCTGTAAATCCGAAAGAGGTAATGGTATCATTAAACTTTATATATCATTACCTGGAAGCTTGTTTAAGTCCGTATATGGATTTCTTTAATTTGCAAGCCAAGTGTTCTTTTCCTTTCTTTGCGAACCCTTCAGGTTGCTCCATGTAAATTTCCTTATCCAAATCTTCATTCAGAAAAGCTGTTTTCACATCCATTTGATGTAACTCCAAATCATAATGAGCTACAAGGGCCATAATGATTCTAAAAAAGTCCTTCTTTGATACTGGAGAGAAGGTTTCTCTATAATCAATGCCTTCTTTCTGAGTGAAACCTTTAGCCACAAGTCTGGCCTTATATCGTTCGATATTGCCTTTGGAGTCGCGCTTGGTCTTAAAGACCCATTTACACCCGACTTTCTTACAGTTATTAGGCAATTCGACGAGATCCCAGACTTTATTTTGGTTCATAGATTTCAACTCTTCATTCATAGCATCAACCCATTTACTAGAATCATTGCATTCTATGGCTTGTGAAAATGAAACTGGATCTTTATTAATCCCAATATCAAAATCAGATTCCTGTAGATATACCACATAATCATCTGAAATGGTAGATCTTCTTTCCCTTTGAGATCTTCTCAAAGCTGCCGTTGTGGTGGTTCTACAATATTTTCAATGGCGATATCCTCATGAAGTGGTGAACCAATATCATTATGTTGTTCTGGTATCTCAGCTTGATGATCAAGCTGAGGGACAACAATTTCTCTTGAAGGAAAGGGTATTGGGATATTTACCCTTACCACCTCAAGATCCACCTTTCTTGGTTCATCACTCCCACTAATTTCGTCATTCTCAAGGAATCTGGTATTATCAGTTTCAACAATTCTTGTACTATGGTTAGGACAATAAAATTTGTACCCCTTAGACTTATCTGGATAACCAATGAAATACCCAGATATTGTCCTTGAGTCTAATTTCTTTTCTTGTGGATTATATATTCTAGCCTCTGCTGGACAACCCCAAACATGTAAATGTCTTAAACTAGGTTTCTTACCAGTCCACAACTCGAAAGGAGTTGTTGGGACTGCTTTACTAGGAACCCTGTTTAAGATATACATAGCAGTCTTTAAGGCTTCATTCCACAATGAATTAGGTACATTAGAAAAGCTCATCATGCTCCTAACCATATCCATAAGTGTTCGGTTTCGCCTTTCAGCAACACCATTCTGCTGAGGCGTACCTGGCATTGTGTATTGAGCACAAATACCATGCTTTCTAGAAATTTGGCAAATGGGCCAGGATGTTGTCCTGACTCATCATATCTTCCATAAAACTCACCACCTCGATCTGATCTTATGATTTTAACTTTTCTATCTAATTGTCTCTCGACTTCTGTAATGAACACCTCAAGGATGTCAACAGCCTGAGACTTTTCATGAATTAGATACACATAACCATAACGTGACAGATCATCTATAAAGGTAATGAAGTATCTCTCTCCCGTAAAACATGGAATGGAGAGTGGTCCGCAAATATCTGCATGAATTATTTCAAGAAGCTCTTTACTTCTTGTGGCACCTTTCTTGGTGTGTTTGGTTTACTTTCCTTTTATGCAATCCACACACACACCAAAATCAGTGAAGTCTAGGTTATCCAAAATTCCATTCTTCACTAATCTTTCAATTCTATCCCTGGAGATATGCCCCAGTCGTCTATGCCACAAGATAGAGGAATTTTCATTAATTAAGCCACGTTTAATACCAACATTCGAATGCAGAGATAAAAGAGATTGTGCAAACTCATCATTCAATGAAATTTTATATAAACCATCACATAAAATTCCGTGTCCAACCGACATTGAATTATACATTAAACTGAGTTTTCCACAACTGAATAAAACAGAATATCCAACAACATCTAATTTGGATAATGACATTAAGTTCCTAGAAATCGAAGGTACATAAAAAGTATCTTCAAGATTCATCTGATGACCCGTCTTTAAGAGTAGTCGGTAAGTACCAACAGCCTCGACCTCCACTTTGAGACGGTTCCCCATAAAGACAAATCTCTCACTTTCCTTCGGTTTCCGGGTTGTAAGGAATCCCTACATTGAATTAGTTATGTGAGTTGTGGCTCCAGAGTCAATCCACCAAGTATTAGAAGGAACTTCAGCAAGATTTGATTCATAACATACAAAAGAAAGATTTATACCTTTCTTTTCGAACCAAGCCTTCCTCTTGTTGCAGTCCTTCTTCACATGTCCTTTTCTGCCATAAAGTAGCATTTGACAGTGAAAGTCTTTCCATGACCCTGGCTACTTTCCCCAGGTTCATTCCATTTCTTTGGTGGAAACCTCTTACCTCTTCCATATTTACCTTTCTTATGGATAGCTCCTTGAGATACTGCCAACACTGAGTGATGCCCTTCTTGCCTCAGTCTCACTTCCTCTTGTACACACATATCAGTCAGCTCATTCAGATTCCACTTATCCTTATGAGTATTATAGTGGATCTTGAATGGCCCGAACTGAGGAGGAAGTGAGTTGAGGATGAACTGTACTAAGAAGGATTCATCCACTTTCATTCCCAGTGATCCTAACTTGGCAACTTTATCAGTCATATTAAGAATGTGTTGTTGAACTCCTCTACTACCATCATATTTCATGGTAGTCAGTTCAGCCATAAGGGTGCCAGCTAATGACTTATCTGCAGACTTAAATCGGTCTTTAACAGCAGTTAAAAGTTCAGATGCACTAGTAGTATGTGGGAGTGAAGTCTTGATGTTATTGGCTATGGTCATCTTGATGAACATGAGACTGAGTCTATTCGACCTTTCCCAGGCTTTGGCATGGCTAACCTGGTCTGCTGTGCTTTCAGCAGTCACTTCATCAGGTTTCTCTACTAAAAAAGTCATGTCAAGGTCCAGTACACCCAGTGTGAATTGGACATGTTCAAACCACTCAGAGAAGTTTGTACCATCCAGGGCTGGAATGCTAGTTGCATGAGTGTGAAGGGAAGTGAGAACGTTCACTGAAACAAAATAGGACAAGCTCACATTAAGGCCTCGAATCAATACAAAATTTTAAATTTTAATGAAGATGAACTATTGATATCACTTTGATTTCTCCTTTGGGCGAAACCTAAGCATATCTAGTGTTCACTCTTCAGGTGAGATTCTTTTATCACCTATGTAGGTCTAATATAATTTATGCCACTTAGACAGTAAGTCATGTTACCTTTGGGTATCCAATTCTACACCACTAAGTTACATAAATTACACTACCCTACCCCGGTTCATAATTATTTGAAAGAGACTTTCCTTTGGGCCAGTCCCAATCTCCTAACTATAACCGCCATCGAGAATATTATTGTCTTTAATGTCACCCTCATTGACAAGTCTTTTATGTAGTTGTATATTCATAAGGCTTACTAACATAGGTCACTTTGGCAACTACTAAATCAATAAACCGTATGAATACAAAACTAACCAACAATATTCTCTAATCTTTTATTTGAGTAATACTATAATACTTCAATTCATTACTTGACCAACATCAATCAATATTAACACAATAACTTAAATGTGTAACATACATTTATGATTGAAATTAGACCAACATTAGTCGACTGGTCAAGAAACTACTAGTCGACTTGGAACAATATAAGTCGACTATAGTGGAAGACCCAGTCGACTAGGGTCAAGTCAAGTCGACTTAGGGTCAAGTCAAGTCGACTAACTATTATCAAGTCTAGTCGACTAGGTCAAGGTAATAAGTCGACTATACTTATTATTAGTCGACTGCTCAAAAATCAAGTCGACTCCTGAAGTCAACAGAGAGCTCTCAACTTTCGGGTCACTCTGTTAGACGACTTGGACAAAAGGATTAGTCGACTATACCCTTATTAGTCGACTACTCAAAATATCAAGTCGACTATACATTTTATTAGTCGACTATACAAAATTATTAGTCGACTCTTGTTCCGAAACAGAGAGTTCTTAACTTTCTGGAAAAAGACTTAGTCGACTAGTGTTTCGGGCTAGTCGACTAATAGTCGACGAAGCAGTTATCAAAGGCAGTTCCTGCTTGATCGACTGAAGTCTTAAATTAGGGAAAATTAGGTTTTTTTTTTTTAATTCCTGAAATTTGATCCCAATTAATTGTACAATTAGAGGAAATTGAACAGAACATTAGGGTTATTAAATCCTCTTAAAATTCTACAATTAAAAGATCAAAAATTTGAGTTTTTTTTTTGAACTGTTAATCAAAAACCCTAATTTCCCATAATCCATAATCCAAGATGTATTGATTCTAAAAAACACAGCTCTGATACCAAATGTTAGAATTAATACTTTAACGCGGATTAAATTAGCATGGATCTAGAATCAAAACATATCAAGAATTGAATACACATAATTAAACAACACACTAAATTCACCATACCTGAAGCCATTGATGAATTGAGGAAGGTAGATGGATGAAGATCTTAATCCTTCTCTTTAATGCTGCAATTAACTTTAATCTGCAATGACCTTCTTCTCTCTGTCTCATTCTCTTATCACAAACCCTAATTCTCAAAAGTGATGGTGTCCTCAAAACAAGGGAGGGAGTTTGATTTCATTCACAGGAGGAGAGAAGTGGGTCTCATTTGCAAGTAATCATGTTTGATAAAACCACCCATCATGGTTACTTTATACCCCACATGATTATTAAAACATTATACAAATGTAATTTTAATATGGGCATACATAATATCAGTTTACTTTAATTAGGAATCCAATTAAATAGGGTAGTGGGCCACTTATATTTAATGTGAGATTAACAAAGACGCCTTTGAGATTTAATTATAAGAATTGATTTCTGACAAACCACATAGGTGTCGAGCGGTTTTACATCTCGTGCGTGGTGCTGGGCGACGAGGGGCTAGCAACTTTTTGGATTCGGATCTAAAATTACTCTATTTTTGGTGGAATTCGAGCATGCGAATAATTTTTTTTCTCTATTTTAAATCCAGGTTTGTAAAATTCGAATCCAAGACTTGTTGATTTGCGCCAATCGGTCAATCAATTGACAATGCTCACAACCCTCTGCATCAATTGACAATACTCACAATCCTCTGCATCAATCTGCAAGGAAGTGCAAGGACTCACTTCCTTGCACTTGGCTGTCGTGAGAGAGTTGCAGCGGCGGAGAAGTAGGTGTGCTGCGTGCCCGACAAGAATGGATTGCTCGCCATCCACACCGCGGCGGCAAACAAAAAGTTGGGTGTTGCAAAGTGACGAGAGATTGCGAGGGGTTGGTGCGAGAAAGGACACTGGAAGGAGACAACATCCTTCATTCGGCTGTGAAGCCGAAAATTTTTGCAGTGATCAGGTTTTTAGTAGAGGAGCTGAGTGATGATCATGAGATTCTTGGTTTAAGGGATGCAGAGGGCAACGCTACCTTGCATCTTGCTGCTGCTAGGAAACAAGTTGAGGTAATATAGGTCCAGGTCCAAATTTGCAAATCTCAATACTTTGAGCAATCTGTGCGTTTTCTGAACTCCATGAATTGACCCATTTTTTGAATTTCACTAATTTCTGATTTTGCAGTCTATAAAGTTTTTTCTTGATAAACCATGGGCCAACATCAAAACAACAAACTGTAACGGCTCGACTGTCCTTGATTTGCTGCTAGAATCATAAACTGAACCTGTGACAATGAGTAAAATCTTATTATCGGATTCGTGTTTCACAAAACTTGACTTAAAATAGAGGAAAAAAAATTTGTTCCCCTGTCTGAGTTCCACAAATCTGGACAAAATAGAGTAATTTTAGGTCCAAATCTGTCAAACTCGAAAAAATGGTTCATCTGCATCTCTGTGAGGCGAAACCGCTCAACGCCTATGTGACCTATCAGAGATTGATTCTTATAATTAAATTTGAAAGAGACATTTTTTATAAGTAAATTAAGAAATGTTTTTTTTTTTTAAAATTGCCCTAGGATGTAAGTTTTTTTTATTTTTTTATTTTTATAATATAGGCCGTAGTCAGGTGAAAGGGGATTTGAACTCCAGACTTTAGGTTGTGGCCATATAACTGTAACTTTTTTCGGGTTATTTCTATATATACCCTCCAAATCTTTCGTATTTTTAAAATTACCCCCAGAATCTTCATATTTCTAAAATTACGCCCTATTTATTTTTAATTTGATCAAATTTACCCGCTATGCTATTTTTTTAACGTTTGTAAAATACAATTACCTTTTACCCTCAATTTTTTTTTGATCAAATTTACCTCCAATGTTATCCTTTCTCTCTCCTGCATCCTCTCTCCCTCCCCTCCCCTCCTCTGCATCTCCCTCCTCCCGCGAGCTTGAGTGCCCCCTAGCCTGCATGGAGTCGATTAATTTGATCAATTGATTTAATTTAAGTTTAATTAAAATTTAATTTGAATTTAATTAGGACATTAACTGAATGTAAAGTATTAAAGGAATTTCACAAAAAATTAACGAAATATTCTTTTTTGATGTTTTTTAAGTGACGATGGATGCAATTTTGATCAAATTAAAGAATCAGAGAGTAATTTTAGAAATATGAAGATTTGAAGGGTAATTTTAGAAATACGAAAGATTTTGAGGGTATATATGTTGGCCCAAAGGCCCATCACTCTAGTTTTGATGATGATTAACTCATGAAGTTATAATACTAATGAACTTGTGTTTAATTAGTGACAGATTCATTATCAAGATCTTAGTAGGTGTGGAGCTTCAACAAAGGATTTTAAGACAAGTTTTGGAGTTAGCACCGGTTGATTCACGAGCCTATGCATCAAGACCACATCAATTTGTTGAGCTCGTTGGATTGCACTTGGACCAAGTCAAGAGGATGAGAAGACTTCAAGGGAAGACTTCAAGATCAAGACTTGTGTCTAGGTATAAGATTTTTGTTTTTAGTTAAAATGTAAAGGATAGAGTAGTTGGTGGATTACTCAAGTACATATACACACACACTCTTGATAGAATTGTTTTCATAAAAGATTTTTTAGTTTAGAAAAGATTTTTCTTTGTGACAAAATACTATTTGGTTTTTGATATTCATGTTTACATCTTTCAACCAAAACCAAGTTTATGCTTAATGCCAAAAATATAGATATTTCATCTTGATTGTGTAGTGGATCATATCCATACACACTATGCTTTAAAAGTATATCTTGTTTTTGTATTTGATGAAGAGTTTTGGAAAATAAGTTTTTTTTTGGAAAATACAAGTTTTCACATGAGCCAAATATTTTCATATTACAAAAATAGTCCAAATCTTTTATAACATGCCTTGATTTTGTGCAAGCATGTTTGTATATCAAAGTATATTGGTTAAACTATTTTTGTAGATTTTATGTATTTTATGGGATTTTATGTGAACCAAAAGACTTAGTTTTAAATCCCAGAAAATCTGTTTTCAGGCTTCAGCTAGTCGACTTGCTACCTTTATAGTCGACTAACTCTGAAGTCGGTCGACCGGCTCGGTCGACCGACGTGCACGCCTTTGTGCACTGGAGGACGGCTGACCGTACGGGTCGACCGCTCCAGAGAGCTCTGCTCTCTGGAAATTTCGGCCGACAGTACGGGTCGACCGACAGAGAGTTCGACTCTCTGCTCCAGTGGCTCGATCGACCCGGGCGGTCGACCGTGGCTCCAACGGTAGGGGGGGCAATTCAGACCCGACCCGTCAGACCCGACCCGACCCGACCCAGAGTAAGTGGGTATGGGTTTGAGCTATACGGGTTTGGGTCGTAATCGGGTCGACCCACCAGACCCGATTAATAAATGGGTCGGGTCGACCCAAACCCACCAAACCCGCTAAGACCCGCTAAGACCCATTTACCTTTTTATATTTTTGATCCAGAGATTTTTTTTGGGAATCATTTATCATTTCCGCTCAGGGACTTCATAATTTAGCTCTCCATCCTTTCTTCATCAAAATCCAATACACCATACACATTGCACAATCTTCTATGAAAAACCTAAAGCCCCTTAATTTTAACTACATTCTCATAAATAAACAAAATTATATTGCATAAATAATCCCTGAGTTTGTCTCAATCCCACTAATACTTTCACCTTTATTTCAGAGAATAAGAAGCATTGCATTTGATATACATGATTTTATGATTTTTAACTTATTGAAACCAACATTATGCCACTGTCATCTACTTATAGAATGCAAGAACAAGGTTCCTACAAAATATTTACCGCTAACGGGTCGACCCGACCCGGCCGACCCATTTAGTTAAATGGGTCAAATGGGTCGGGTCGGGTCGACCCACATAATACTGGGTCGGGTTTGGGTTTGGATTTTTGACCCATATAAATAAATGGGTCGGGTCGACCCGACCCGATTATGGGTCGACCCATTTAAGACCCGACCCAATTAGACCCGACCCGACCCAATTGCCACCCCTATCCAACGGTCGGATTTCTGACCGTTGGCGGTCGACCGCCCGGGTCGACCGGCAGGCCTGACAGACCCCAACGGCTATATTTTTCTGGCCTATAAATTTGGGGGTTTGGTCATTGTTTTGAGCCAAGATTTTAGGAGAGCTTTGAGCCAGTTTTTCCCACTCTTTTAAAGAGTTTTCTCCACATATTTGAGTGCTAATACTTCCAATCAAAAGGGAAGATTTTATTTAGAGTGTGTAAAAGTGAATTCTTTGAGTTTTCCTCCACCATCTCTTTCCTTGTTTTTCTCACACAAACACTTGAGCAATTCATTGACTATTCATCTCATAGGAGTGTTGTAGTGAGATAGTTTTTAGGTGATCAAAGTGTTGTGATCACCAAAGACTTGTTCTTTGTTTCTTGAGGAGGCGGACGTGTGTGTCCGCGGTGTTTCGAGTTCGGGTGCGAACTCCTTGTTTGAGGTGCGGCCTCGGCAAGCTTGTGGGGCTTGCGTGTGTACGGGACTAGGGAGTCCGAGGGATTGTAGGTGTTGCGGCACCAAGGAGAGATCCATTGGGATCTTGCATAGTGGAAATCTTTCGTGTGTCGAAGGCGGGGATGTAGAGCAAGTGTGCTCGAACCTCGAAACATACCTTTGTGTTTGCGATTGCCATCTCTCTCTCTCTCTATCTCCTTGTTTATATCTTGCATTACTTATCTTGTCTTTACCTTTATATGCATGATATATTCCTTGTGCTCATATTGATATATTGCTTGGGATTGTTGACTAACACTTGTATTCAACCAAGAGAGCCATCGCGGCACCTCAACCCTTATTTACGGGGAATCTAGAGGAGTTTGTCCAGAGCCCTTCACGGGGAATTCGGCAACACTCTTGTGTTATACGTGGTGTTTAGTGTAAAAGTTTTATTAGGTCATAATTGTTTTTAGCTTCCGCATTATTTGTTCATTAAGTGACGATTAGATTAGCCATCACCTATTCACCCCCCCTCTAGGTGAACTTACAATTGGTATCAGAGCTTGGTACTCTGATTCGGGTCTAACAACCTAGAGTTAAAGATCCTCCTTTTAGGCTAATCACAATATTTTGTACACACACCATGGACTTCATGTCACCACCCACTTTTGACATTCTTAACATCCAAATTTGGAAGGTTAAGATGTCTATGTACCTCAAGGCCTTAGGCATTCATGTTTATCTTGCTACAATTAAAAATTCTTATATTAATGATAGCAAGTACATTGAGGCTAATGCAAAAGCCCTAAATGCTTTGAAGAGTACCCTAAATGATGATTACTTATTTAGGGTTGCTAACATTGACTCGGCTTTTGTAGCTTGGAACATCATCACCTCCCTTGATGAAAAGGATCTATACTTTGCCGGGAGCGATTCGGATGTTAGAAGCAACACCTCCAACAAGTGCTACATGGTCCAAGGGGATAACCCTCTTGAGGTAAACTCCGAATCCGAGCTAGATGATGAAGACATGTCATATGATGAGCTTACTACCTTTTGTCAACTTGTGCTTGAAAAATATGACATGATTAAGAAAGAAAATAAAAATTTGAAAAAGAACATTGCTTGCATGCATAAAGAACATGACTCTTTTAGAGATAACATTGCATGCTTAGAAAAAGATAATAAGAAAATTAAAAAGAATTTTGATTGCATGCTAAAAGAGAACGATTCTTTTAAAACTAAAATTGCATGTTTAGAAAAAGAAAAGGATGTTTTGAATAATGAGAATGTTTCCCTCATGTCTAAATTGAATGATCTTTGTGAAGGAAACACAAGTTTGAAAAATAAAATTGATTTGGTGGAAAAACAAAAGGAAGTTATTTTTCAAGAAAATAAGTCTTTAAAAAGAAAAATTTATGAAAAAGAAAAAGAAAAATGATTCTTTATCTCATCATGCTTTACATGCCACCACTAATGAGATTAAAGATTTGAAAAATAAAATGGATTGTTTGAGCTCAAATTTGAGCACATGTGCATTCAATCATACTAGATTGGAGTTATGTTTTCAAAGAAACAAACTCCATCCTTTCATGCACATCATCATGCTTATGTTGCACACCATGATTATACACACTCACATAAGCATACTAAGGTGTACGTATGTACACATTGTGGCCGCAAAGGCCATTTAGCAAAATTTTGTTATGACAAGTTGCATTATTTTAATTTTGCTAAAAATAAAAGATTTTGGGTTCCTTACAAGACTAACCCCAAAGGACCCAAGAAAATATGGGTACCAAAACCCCCACCATTTGCTTTTGATGTAGGTGAGGGCTCTCACAAAATGTGAGAGGATCGGTGCCTTGGTAGTGGATGCACTTGAACATGATGGACATACTTTTGGGATGCATCACTATCAAGGAGCTTTGGTGGGACAACCACCATGTTAGGAGCTTTGGAGTTGGTAACAATCTCTAAAACTTCTACTTTTTATGTACATGCTAGTTCATTTATCATATTCATAGCATGTTCATATTTTTGTGTGCTTCATGTGGTATTTACATGCTTAGATGTAGAATGTGTCAAACTTGCATTTATACATATATGAATAGTGAACTACAATTGACTCATATATATTTGAACCTCATGTTCATTTGTATCCACTTTATGCATATGTATAATATAGTTTTGGTGATTTTCTTTTATACATGTTTTGCCTATTTTAGTGATTTACTTCATGTATATGTATTCTAAATTCAAAACTAATAAATATACATGTATACCCGTGAGTCTCTTGCCTTAATGCAAACATCATTAATAGACTCTTTTATATTTGGGATATGTATGCATATTGTTAGATTTGGATAAATCATACATATACCTAGAAGTTTGTTGATTTTATGAAAAATGATTTTGAGTTGAATTGTTAAAAAATGTGACTTATGATCTTTTTGAGCTTCAATGACTATTTTCATAAAAATACTAGTTACATGATCGTTTAACACTCACACTTTTGTTAAAATCATTTTTGAGCTTTATAGACCATGAGTGCTTAAATTTTTGTGTATCTAGTTATGTTTTATGAAAAACATATGATTTGATGTTATTTGAAGGATCTTTAACTAGTTATTCAAAATCAATTTAAACTAGTTATCTATTCTTCTATTAATTTATAAGATTATCCACATGATCCTACTTTATTTCAATTATATGATAAATTCTTTTGTGATCTAAAAGATTTGATGATTCATGTATTTGAATATTAGTTTAAATGTTAGTTTTATCAACACTAGGATTTATACTTGAACATATTGTGGGCCACAAATAAATCTATTTATATTTGTGCTTGAATGCTTATTTGAACCCATGAAATGTGCTTGTATTGCTTAGTTTTTGATGATGCATACATTTTTAAACTTGTATTCCCACTTTTTGGATTTGATTTATAATCATGTGTTTTCATTTCATGTATATGTGCATTTTGCCAAACTTTAAGATATACATGTATACCTCTTGAGTCATTTGCCTTTAATGCAAATCTATTTATATGGACTCAATTGTGTTTAAGGGATATGTATGTATACTTATTGTGTTGTCAAAACATACATATATCTTGAAATATAAATTTTGTTTTTAATAAAAAAAAATGTGTGTGATGATTTAAAGGAATATTGAGATTACATTGACATTTTTGCTTTATTCCTTGCTTGAAGGATTCCGTACTAGTTTTAAAACATTTTCATATTAACTAGTGCAAATTCTTCATATGGTAGAGTATATGATAAGCTTACTCTTCAATTGGTATCATTGGATATTTTCAATTGGTATCAATATGATTTTTATATACTCATATTTCGATTGTATGTATGAATGCTTTTAAATTTAAATTATATCAATTTCTATTGGTATTATCTTTTCATACATATATGTGATCTATTTGTGCTTTAAGAGAGTGAATCAATTGTTCTTAAAACACAATGTATATGCTAAGCTTAATTCAACTTGGTAATTCTTAAAGCTTATGCAATATGTTTTCAAAATTGATATCAAAATAAAAAAAAATGTGTTTACTTGATATCTCAAAATGTGTTTTATTAAAAGAAAATTTCAAAATTTTTGATTTGTATTTCCTATATGCAAGGAGAGCTTAACATCTCTCTTACATATAGATTCATGTTGAGTATATTATAAATTGAGGAGCTTGACAACTCTTCTTTATATGATATACGTGTGTATGGAGAGCTTCACATCTCCTCTTATGCATTACATAATATGTGTTATGTGAGTTAGGGCTTGTCATCCCTTCTTCATGAAATGCATATGTGTAGGCTAACTTAGCGTCTTCCTCTTCATGAATGTATATCGCATATAAATTTTTATTGATTGATTTGTATTACCCCTTCTTGATCTCTTTGTTTTTGACAAAAAAAGGGGGAGAAAATTTTGTTTGATTTGATTTCACTTTGAACCCTTTGTTGATGATTGACAAAAAGGGGGAGAAAGATTTTGAGTTTATATGCATGGTTGAATAAGATTTATGTTTATGCATATATATTTTTGTATTGCAAATAGGAGAAAAAGATTTTGATTTATGCTTGTTGCATGTTTTATCTCCATACTTGCATACATATTCATGTGCCTCATTGCCATATCTATTGTTTATTTGGTATGCATGAGTCAAGGGGGAGCTTCTTTGAAGCTTTACTTTAATCCATGCATATATAACTTCATGAGTTTTGTCATCATCAAAAAGGGGGAGATTGTTGGCCCAAAGGCCCATCACTCTAGTTTTGATGATGATTAACTCATGAAGTTATAATACTAATGATCTTGTGTTTAATTAGTGACAGATTCATTATCAAGATCTTAGTAGGTGTGGAGCTTCAACAAAGGATTTTAAGACAAGTTTTGGAGTTAGCACCGGTTGATTCACGAGCCTATGCATCAAGACCACATCAATTTGTTGAGCTCGTTGGATTGCACTTGGACCAAGTCAAGAGGATGAGAAGACTTCAAGGGAAGACTTCAAGATCAAGACTTGTGTCTAGGTATAAGATTTTTGTTTTTAGTTAAAATGTAAAGGATAGAATAGTTGGTGGATTGCTCAAGTACATACACACACACACACTCTTGATAGAATTGTTTTCATAAAAGATTTTTTAGTTTAGAAAAGATTTTCTTTGTGACAAAATACTATTTGGTTTTTGATATTCATGTTTATATCTTTCAACCAAAACCAAGTTTATGCTTAATGCCAAAAACATAGATATTTCATCTTGATTGTGTAGTGGATCATATCCATACACACTATGCTTTAAAAGTATATCTTGTTTTTGTATTTGATGAAGAGTTTTGTAAAATAAGTTTTTTTTGGAAAATACAAGTTTTCACATGAGCCAAATATTTCCATATTACAAAAATAGTCCAAATCTTTTATAACATGCCTTGATTTTGTGCAAGCATGTTTGTATATCAAAGTATATTGGTTAAACTATTTTTGTAGATTTTTATGTATTTTATGGGATTTTATGTGAACCAAAAGACTTAGTTTTAAATCCCAGAAAATCTGTTTTCAGGCTTCAGCTAGTCGACTTGCTACCTTTATAGTCGACTAACTCTGAAGTCGGTCGACCGGCTCGGTCGACCGACGTGCACAGACGTGCACGCCTTTGTGCACTGGAGGACGGCCGACCGTACGGGTCGACCGCTCCAGAGAGCTCTGCTCTCTGGAAATTTCGGCCGACAGTACGGGTCGACCGACAGAGAGTTCGACTCTCTGCTCCAGTGGCTCGGTCGACCCGGGCGGTCGACCGTGGCTCCAACGGTCGGATTTCTGACCGTTGGCGGTCGACCGCCCGGGTCGACCGGCAGGCCTGACAGACCCCAACGGCTATATTTTTCTGGCTTATAAATTTGGGGGTTTGGTCATTGTTTTGAGCCAAGATTTTAGGAGAGCTTTGAGCCAGTTTTCCCACTCTTTTAAAAGAGTTTTCTCCACATATTTGAGTGCTAATACTTCCAATCAAAAGGGAAGATTTTATTTAGAGTGTGTAAAAGTGAATTCTTTGAGTTTTCCTCCACCATCTCTTTCCTTGTTTTTCTCACACAAACACTTGAGCAATTCATTGACTATTCATCTCATAGGAGTGTTGTAGTGAGATAGTTTTTAGGTGATCAAAGTGTTGTGATCACCAAAGACTTGTTCTTTGTTTCTTGAGGAGGCGGACGTGTGTGTCCGCGGTGTTTCGAGTTCGGGTGTGAACTCCTTGTTTGAGGTGCGGCCTCGGCAAGCTTGTGGGGCTTGCGTGTGTACGGGACTAGGGAGTCCGAGGGATTGTAGGTGTTGCGGCACCAAGGAGAGATCCATTGGGATCTTGCATAGTGGAAATCCTTCGTGTGTCGAAGGCGGGGATGTAGAGCAAGTGTGCTCGAACCTCGAAACATACCTTTGTGTTTGCGATTGCCGTTTCTCTCTCTCTCTATCTCCTTGTTTATATCTTGCATTACTTATCTTGTCTTTACCTTATATGCATGATATATTCCTTGTGCTCATATTGATATATTGCTTGGGATTGTTGACTAACACTTGTATTCAACCAAGAGAGCCATCGCGGCACCTCAACCCTTATTTACGGGGAATCTAGAGGAGTTTGTCCAGAGCCCTTCACGGGGAATTCGGCAACACTCTTGTGTTATACGTGGTGTTTAGTGTAAAAGTTTTATTAGGTCATAATTGTTTTTAGCTTCCGCATTATTTGTTCATTAAGTGACGATTAGATTAGCCATCACCTATTCACCCCCCCTCTAGGTGAACTTACAATATATAGATATAACGCTTTTCTTATTAAATTGAAGAGATTATATGACGAATCGGGTAATTCTGGTCCGGTTCGGGTAACGCGATTACCCGCCGGGTCAGGTTCGGGTTTTGACATATGACCCGATTAATGTCGGGTCCGCGGTAGCGCATACACGCAAGGTTAAAAACTGACCCGACCCGAATTCCGGCCCAGCCGACCGGTCTGTCACCCCTTACAAAAAAAAAAAAAAAAAACCCTCGCCGTCCTCCTCGTCAGCGCCGACTCAATTCAAGGGTTTAAGACTCTAAGCCCCGGGTTTTGGAAAAGCCCTCGTTCCAACTCTAAACCCTAGCCCCCAATTCCCCATCATCTACTTCCATCTGTTCAGCCATGGCGACTTCGCTCTCTGCTCAGCTACAAGCGATCAAATCCATTCACAAGGGAACCCCAGACCCAATCAGAAGGCCTGTCACTCGCCCTTCCATCCTCTTCGACCCAAAAGAGGCGGCCGATCTCGATCTCAGGACGATTCTTTCTATTGCTCTCTCCGGTAAAAATCTCTCCTTTCTATTATTTTTGCCGTTACCTTTTTTGTTATCTTTGCTGAATTTGATGTCTTGGAGTTGATTTCTAGGGTTGGAGGCTCTTGCTGAGCTTGACGATCGTTTGGGAGATATAAAGACACTCTATTTTGTCAGACTAGTCTGGAATTAGACAGGGGAAAAATGGTTCAGAAGGAAGCGGACAAGTTGAACCGTTCAGTTTGTTCGTATCTGAGGCTGCTTTCGGGCAATTTCGAACTCCCAGCTGCTTTAA